>NW_023608625.1:0-27266 GCF_013339725.1 Rhipicephalus microplus | reverse complement strand
CGTATTCTGACAGCTTGAAGAGTTTTCTTATACAGATGTGCTTCAGGCCACAAATAAATTGTGCAACATTGGGGTTGGTGTTGCAACCCTGCTTTTGCCTAATGTGGCCAAATATGTTCTCCAGAGAATCCTGTTAAAGCCTGCGTGTTAACAGGTATTCAAAATTGTAATTTTTGGAGAGGTCGTCCCACAGTTGACAAATTGCCTGAATTGTAATTTGCCAACTTACGATGGTTTGTGGTTGACGTCTGCCAACAAACTGCCTTGATGCAATCAAGGGAAGCTGGCCTCGGAGGAAGTCAATCAGCTCTGAATCATTTTTCATGATTGCATGCCGCAGCTTTTGCGAAGTTCTTTTTTTTACTCGAGCTGTTCAAGGCATCGAAAATCCTGTCCATACGATCACGAAATTGAGCTGTAGTGATGGCCGAGGCAGGCAGCACCTTCGCATACACCAATGCCGTGATAGCAATCGAAACTGATGCACTGAGGACCTGAGCTGCTCTGCTGACCTTCATATTAGAAAAAGGTTTCTGATGAACGTGCCGTTCAGTCAACTTTGGAGCCAATCGCAACCGCAACTCATGTGAGGATTCGTAAAGGCTTACAATGTGCGACCAGTTAACGATGTCATCCCCAATGTATAACTTGTGTGCTTGGACATTATTGCGCGTTGTTTTAATTAAATGCGGAACATCAAAAATGTAATATACCCGCTCACCATTAACTTCAAAAAAAGGCTTTGCTACAGTCACTCTTAGTTGGTTAGCGAGACTTACATTTGAACTGCCCTGGTCACAAATGACTGCACTGCTTTCACTGCGATATTAATGCTCCTAAGCTCCAAAATGAGTGACACCAGCAAGTTATGCATAACAGATGATGGTGTTGATGTGTGCCCTATAGTAAAAGCAACCGGTTGAACCCACTTTCTCGAAACGCCAACAAGAAGAAAAACCAGTGCTCGATCAGCGATGGTTGAAGTGCGATGAGTGCCATCATCTGTAAAACCCTGGACAACGTCTCTTGCAGCATCATAGTACAAATTCTTTTTGAGTGCTATTTCGTCGAAAACTAAAGCACACACTCGGTCCCGTTCATTCCAAGCTTGAGTATTTGTTGCAATTGAAGAAAGTATTCCTGGAATTATGCCTGGAGTCATCTCTACATTAGCTGGCCACCTCCTTAATGAACGCCGGGAGGGCAAAGAAAAATATGGAGCCAGAAATCGGTATGCTCGCGGACCTCGGAAGTTTAAGTGAAGAGAAAATTTCTTGAACCACACGGGAAACCGCTTGCCCTTGCGTTTGGGCCTCAAGCGAACATGTGCAGAAAGAAGTTTAAAAACCTCCTCGGTGACGTGCGGTCGGATAACTTCAAGGTCCTTTGAAGTCGATGACGGTGCTTGGTGAGGCTGTCTCCGCAGTCTTTTGATAGTTTTCCACTGTGCTGCTACTTTGGCTTGCAGATGTTTAATGGTTTGCTTGTACTTCATTGATGGAGACATTGTCGCTGGCACACAGGAACGCACTGCAATAAACAAAAAAATGGATGTAAAAGCGAAGAACAACTAATCCCATACGAGCACTTTCCTCGCTCTTTCAGACCCAAGGTGCACAACTTTCTGTGGTGCAAAGTTTTCAATTCCACTACCTAAAAACAAACCATTCGCAATGTTGACAATGCACAAAAAAAATAAAAATCACTGAGAGCCCACCCTTACATTTTGTAAGTGCACACGTAGTGTCTTTTTGAGGATAGTTTCCTCAGAATGTCCTAAACATAAAATAGCACATTAAAAACAGCTGCAATAAAAGCATAGTCACCATTTTCTCTAGGGCACTCAGGCGTGGAGCTGTTGGCGGAGACGTCTTCTGGAGGGTTTTGTGAAGCTTGTTCAGTGCCTCGGACAGTGCTGTCGGAACAATCTTGCGAGCGGCCTGCGGAAGTCTCTATATCAATCCACTCTGGTGTTGAAGTGAACATACAACTTACCGGTCACACAAGTTCCTTTTGTGACAGCTGAATGACTGGTTAAGGTTTTCTCCGGCAAGATGAAGTCAGCGGAAATTCTTTCACCAGCTACAAGGGAGCTGCCACCTGCAGAGGTTTGGTCAACAGTCAATTTCGGTAACAAAAAGAAATCGCGACACTGAACGCACCCTGTTCATCGGGGCACCTCAATGTGTGGGAGCCGCTTTTTGAAGCCTCTACCGCAGGTCCTGAAGAAATGAAATTACGACAATGTATCAGTAAGAGGCTTAAAATAACACAAACTGAAGCTCATCCGCACCTTGCAGTGCAGCTTCTGCAGCCATGTCACAGTCACTACTTGAAGCGACGCTCAGAGAACCTGCATATATGTGCAGTTGGTACAAGTTACAAAGCTTGTAGCATGGGGAAACTTAAACAGCTCTTTCAAACGCATAAATTGGTCGAACGTGGAAGAAAAGAGAAGGCACCAACTAGGAAACAAGTAATTTGTGATTTTTGGAATTATCAACAGTGGCAGCTTTCACTGATGAAAGGTATACGTACATGTGCACTCAGGCTTGAAGATAACGTGAAATAGCCCTTTAAAGTCTTTTAAAACAAGTTGCGCAGGTCAAGAGCATCAAAAAAGACAGAAATGTAAAGCTGCTGTTAGGAAGGTAATAGCCCACAATTCACAAAATGTAAGACTTTCCAAGTGTTACTTCTATAGTGAGGCTTCTCCATCGGCTACAAAGATCTTCACGGTTAACTGTCGCCACTGATTCAATACAAGTGGCTGCTATTGCAGATATTTGAGTTTCAGTCAATCACTTACATGGTGCAGCTGGTTGCACACTGGGAACAGCCATTCTAGTAAGCCTTGTGTGCCCAGGGTCCATGAAACTTTGAGCAGTAAAATGGTTGCTACAATTCCTGTATGTTGCGTACAATAGGCTGGCCGGCTTACTAAGGAGATCATCGTGTCCAGCATACTGCATCCATGCTTTCATCCTGCATTGGCAATGAACTATCAGCTGAAAGGGGAAGTGCTTGAATAGTGATTTTTTATTGTTACCTTCACTGAGCAAGTACGAACAGTAAGCCTAAAGACATGCAAACCATACAAAAGCTTTAACACACCTGCCGTCCCGTGGTATGAGGAAGAAACTTGTCCCAGGCTTCTTGTGGGTTCTGCCATTGTTGAAGCACCACGATACACAGCAGTAGCTGCCGTAGCTTGGACCGCCGGACGGCATGGCGTCAGCGCGGTCTGAAAATGTTAGTAAGTGGATGCTTCGCTGTAAAATAACGAAAAAGATATGTGCACGTCATAAGTGTACCAACAAACCCCTTTGAATGATTAGCTAATCGATGCACAATACAAAACCAGTGATACATCTCTGACCCATAAAACTGTGACTTGCAAAGATATACGTCAAGACCACGTACAAAGATCTTCAGAAGTTTCCAGGCCGCTATTCCTTGTAATGCAATAGTATCGCGGCCTGGGAACTTTAGAACACCTTCGTACGTACGCAGTATCAGCAGTACCTTGGGAAAAAAAATCGTAGTTGAAATTTATGCGGTAAAATTATATTGGAAACGTCAAAAAAATTTGTGAGCAGCTTGCACTAGTGGCACAAGGCTAGCGAAAAAACGAAGATGATGGCCACTTGGCTAGTCCAGATTTGCCTCCGGCACACCAAGAATTATTCGTGTTCCGAGCCTTCGGGAAACGCGTCGTGAAGCATGCGAGGCCCAGCGAATGCTTCTCAATATTTTGCACCGAGCCTATGACCTAGCTGCCCAGCTACGCTCAGCGCACAGACGCTCGCGTCCGTGGCACACGCAGCACGCGTCGCCTCGGCTTGACGCCGTGCCGCCTTTGCTATACTGCATACGTTGCACAATGTCCCCGTCTAGCCGCCACATAGAGCCCCAAACTTTCTTTTTAGCGAACCTCCCAGTCCTTACAAGCTTCAGAAAAAGGTTACAACTGCGTGAATGAGACGCCACGTAAGAAACAAACTCGCACACTCGAAGCGCAACGTGTGTGTGTGCATCTTTCTATGTTTGTTGCATGGTGTCTTATTCGCGCAAGTGTAACCGTTTTCTGAAAAAATGACCCAACAAGACCAACAACATGTCATTCAACAAGCTTCGCTTGAAAACGTGCCTCACCTGTTATCTCACGCACGAAAACGCCGACGCAGCCGACGTTGACGAAAGCGACGAAAGCTTCTCGCTGTCAGTCATGCATGGGCTTGTCGCTGGGTGGATGGTGTTTATGACAGTACGGCTGAAAAAAAATAATCGCGTAAGGTGTGCTGAATAAATTGTTTTTATGTAAAAAGAACATACCAAATTTGGGCGTATAATTATTATTTTGTAAAAACAATTCTGTTGCATTGATTATAACTGTTTTTTCTTTGCGCTTGCGCCCTCTGACGTTTGGTGAGAGCACTAGTTCGTTACGTAGTCGTGACGCACTTCCTGAGGCCAGGTTTCGCGGAGTGTCCGCTCTTTGGCGCAATTATGTAAAAGTTCCAAATCCGGACAAAGGCGGTCTCTTCCATTGAGTCGCACGCGATTGGCCCATACAAGCTGTGACGAATGCTGTGACGTTATGAGTGACGTGGACTAGGGTGTCACGTGACTCTTTTTTTTTTGTTTTTGTTTTCGGAGAAAGGCGAAAGAACGGTCGGAGAGACTGTCCGAAAGCAACCGGATGGATTGAAATGGCTGCAAGGTGGCCTGGATTGGATTGAAATGGAAAAAATGCACGACTTTTCGGCACCGGGGCACTTAGACAACATGGCGTTTCCCACTGACACGGTACTTCGCCTTGCCTGTGCGGTAGCTTTAACCGAGCAGAGGCTACAACGCGAGGTAAAAGATGCATTTGAAGGTTCAGCGAAGAAGAGTTCCGGCAATGTTTTCGTCTGTCCAAACGAACAGTGCGTAGCTTGTGCGACGAACTTGACCCTATCATCGGGTGCCAGCGAGCCAGTGGCCTTTCCACAGAGAGAAAGGTGTTGTGCGCGCTGCGATTTTTCGCCACCGGTAGCTTCCAGAAGAGCATTGGTCGCGATGAACACATCGGCATGTCTCAGCCGGCGGTGAGCAACACCATGCACGAGGTGACGGAGGCGATCATTACCGTGGCTGCTAGAAAAAGGGTGGCCGACTTCCTACTGACAACAGCTGCTAAGGATGAGGCAAAGGTGGAGTTTGTGCTACGCGGTTGCATCCCAGGGGTGCTGGCGTGTGCCGATGGCACGTTGGTCCCCATTCGCAAGCCAAAGGTATTCAGACTGGCGGACACGGCGAGCTTCATGTCCAGAAGGGGCTATTATGTCCGGAACGTCATGATCGTAAGTACTGTTAGGATCGTTTATTACTCGCCCTTCGGAGCAATTGTTCAGTTGTGACGCCAAAGCTGGAAAAACTAATAATGCAACGAATGAAAAAGAACCTGCAGGGAATTGGGTGCGAGCTAGATGGTAGCTCGCAAGGCCTCGGTAATAATAAGTGGCAAGTGTTTTGTGCGTGAGCCAGTTGCCGTTTTTGCACTGGCATGCATACGCAATTGAATTGTGCATTTTAGAGGTAATCGGTAATATGGGCAGCAGACGTAGCAGAAGTATATACACGACAGGGAAGTATTTCCAACACGAAAGTGCTTACAATCACAATTGCACGAGCTGGCTTTGGTATTTACGAGTGTTCTTTCCCAAGAGCAACGCGTAGCTTTTCACTTATAGATCATTCAGTGGAAGTCGTAGCCATGTGTACAGCAGAGGTGGGGTCGTTGCCCCCACCTTCCCCCCTCCTCAGTGTGCTACACCCTGTGTTTCCTTCTAAGTGAAGCTCCTTGTACCAATGACTGTACTAGTACGCATTGTTTCCTGTATATGCGTAGAAAAAAGGGATTCATTCTGAGTATAAATGCAGTACAATTTTATATCGCTCCTCATCGCAGGTGTGCAAAGCATGGCTGCGCATAATTGTCATAGACCCATGATTCCCAGATTCGTGCCACGACTCCTGGGTGTGGGAACACAACCCAATGCGTGCACGCCTAGCTGCACATCTGCAGCCTGGCGAATATCTGCTTGGTAAGTATTAATGTGTACTATCTGGGCAGAGCACTCAGCTTTTATGCTTACATTGCAGGAGACGCAGGCTATCCCCTCAAGCCATGGCTCCTAATTCCAGACCTTGGTAGTCAACCGTGCAACACTTCCGAAGGCCGATACAACAAGGAGCACGCATCCATGCACAATGTTGTGTAAAGGTGTATCGCCGTGTTGAAAAGCAAGTTCCGCTGCTTGCAGCACTTTCGAACGATGCTCTACAACCCCGATCGGGCAGCGCAAATCATCTATGCTTGCTTTGCTCTCCACAACATTGCGTTGCATGCTGGCGACTGGACCTTGGACGAGTATGTCGTGGACGTGCCACCAGCTGAGGATGACGATGGAGAGCCAAGGGGGAGCCATATGCTCACACCACGCAACGTGCTGCTCAGAGACGGCAGCAGCGCTGTCTTAGACCTTTTTTGAAGTACACAGGAACTGTGAGTTTTCATGTTTTCATATCCCACACATAATTTATTTACACTGATTCTAGTGCACCTAGACATGAAAGGGCTGTGTTTGCCGGATTTGAATACACAAAGTACTTACTTGTGCTTCAATATGAAGCAAGGTGGCAATGTAAAAATGCTGCATTTTCTTTAAATGGCACATGAAATATGCAACAGAAACACCCTTTTTCATATTAGCGATCACAGTCACAACAGACTAGATTGGAGCAAGTATATATGAGCGGCACTCCGTGCTGAATGTTGCTATCACAAAATTGTGCGAACAATGCAGCGTCTCAAAATTCTTTTCACCAGAACGCATAAAAATCGAGATGCCATTAGTAACGTGTAGTATGAACACATGATACATAAGTCCATATCTTATCATAGTGACTGACTACAAGCATTCAATTGTGCACGCCAGGCTTGACGAGCAATTGTGCTCGTCAAGTTGTGCTGTTTTTTTTTGCTCATTGTCCTAAACATTGTGTGAATGTTAAAATAACATTTAATTTAATTCACGACTGCAGTCATGCTGCAATGCTAAAAAATACGCAAATCAAGACGGCAAACAACAGGCGAGTTGTTTTGATAACATACAGCATGAATATTTCGCTCAGCCCTCTCGCGGCTCCCAAACCATGCCACGTTCGAAATTTATTCCCGCAAAGAGTCGTTTACAATGAAAACTAGATGAAATCAATCGCTGGCATGTTGCTGTGATGACCATTTTCCTTTGTAAAACTGTGCGAGATGACCACTTACTAGCTTAGCGCTCCCAAACAAGATTCAGAATGTAGTTGTTGCATCTTAGCCTCATTATCACAGAAACATTAACAGAAAATGTCAACTATACACTCGTGGTCTCCGTGTGAATGACTAGACACCTTTGAAATGTGGGTAAAAAACACTGCCACTAGAACAGCTCGAACATACATTGAGAAATGCATATATCGAACATAAAAAATGCTGCACTCCTTGTACAAAGTAAATGCTAACCTAAATCTAGTAATATGTACTAAATGCAAACAAAAAACGAATAAAATAGAACATGAACAGCAACACGTAAACATATCAAAAACACTAAACCAATTATGAATGATAAAAAGTTGAAAATCTGGCGAAAAGCAAACTAAACTATGTATATGTCTCCCGAAGCGTATAAAATTGAACATGAACAGCAGCACCTAAACACATTGAAACCGACAAATCATTAATGAATGATGACAAGAAAAAACATTGAACACATGACGAAAAATTAAACTAAACTACGTATCCCTTTCTCGCAGAAAGCCCTCAGCCATGGCCAGTGCCCTCATGCACCGCTGCCGCCTTCTCCTGTGCCGCTGCCACACGCCGTGCTGCAGAAGCGATGCGGGTGGTTGATTTTTCATCTCCCACAGCCCCTGCGATGAATCGTCATGGTGTAAATGTTTAAGTGAGCTGCCGGTAAACACTTAACTATCTCGTGGCTGGAAGATGCTCCTGCTGCCAAGAATTGCAACGGGCACAACAATTTCCCCTCAGTTGAAGATCAACTGCATGGCCTGATGGCATCCTTTGAAAGTGGGAAGCTTTGTGTACAAGCTATGCCCTCCTCGTGCGGACCTGCAAACATTTGTTGAAACTGCTCTTTATTAATGTCCTCAAATGCATCTCTCACCATGAAAGAGCCCCAGGGCTAACCAACCTTTTGCCCGGCAGTTTATCATTGCAGATACCCGATACCATGCCCTCAATACAATGCATGGTTCTTGTTTACAGCAAAAGTTGGTTTCAGTCATCATAATAGAACATGTAGAATGCTTATGCCCCTTATGTAAAATGTAAACAAAGGGTCTACTCACCTTGAGCACCTTGTCGCCCTTCTCAAGGTTCCAGTCCTGCACTCAATAAAGCACTAAGTTCTCAGATGTTTGCGTGTTACTGTGTCACTGCCATCTACAGCCGCTTCAGTGGCCTCCACATCCATTTCCACTGCAGCAATGGGAACATTCGCCTGCTGGAAAGTGTAGTAAGCATGATCTTTCAGAAAGTGGGTATTCGTTACTCTGGCTTTTTTGCAACCTTAAGTACTAAACATCTGCGGAAATGTTCTGCAGCTATTCAGTGGTCATTGATGTCATGTATTACCATTTTAGTGCATGTACTTGCCTGCAGTCATTGCGTGTTTTATGATAAATTATTACCCCTTGTACTGCAAGGGCTGCAAACTGAGATTTTAGTTAAACCTACCAACTTTTGATTACTTTCTCGTGCGCTTTATTCCTGTTTAACAAGGTTCCGCTAAAGGCACCCCTTCAGATATCAAACTCTGTCATGGTACCGCTCAGGAACCCGTGATACTGCGGCGGCAGAGTGCTTACCTGTAGATAGGTGAGACCAAAGACGCCACTGAAGCATGTCATCCCAGTCAACTGTAGACCCCGGCCGTGGAAGCCAGGCAGCCAACCCCCTCCTGTGCCCCTGAAAATATACACTAATGTCACAGAACAAATTGCCCGTGCCATTCGACGGTCACTCACGTTTGTGCGTCTCTGATGGCGGCGGTGTCACGGCGGGCCTCGTGCACCGGCCGGCGCCACCAAGCCTGCCATTCCTGCGCAGGCACTTCTTGGTTCAGCGCGTCGCTGAGCTCTTGCCACAGCCGCCACATGTCGGTGATGGTGACGCCGTGCCGCAGCTCGATGGCATTCGCCACGAGCTGGGGATGTTCGTCCATAAAGGCGAGCACCAGCGCGCGCTGAGCCTCGGATAACGCCGATGAGCCGCTGCTGCTGTTGACTACTGGTACAGTTGACCTCCGCCACGATTGCGCTTGACTGAGCCAACAACTTCGAAAGTTGCGCCGTTTAGGTTTGTATAGTGGAGGAGATATGAAAACAGTACCTGCTTAAAACGGGGTTGTACTTAGCGCCACCATGTACCGTCCCGCTAAATTTAGCTTTATTTCAAAACAATAACGAGAAAAATACGTTTATATTGTGCCGTATTCCTTAATAAACGTTTGAAAACTTGTGCCAACACAATTTGATAATGATAAATAGTAGTTAAACATTTTTCGACACGTTACAAACACTTTTCACTTTGCTATATGGTCCCCAAGTCCACGTCAAAATGATGACGCGAGGCTTCATTTCGCTCATTGGCTGTTCACTTCCCTTCGCCCTCGCGACCGCTGCGGACCGCCCATTTTTTGACGTCACCGACAGACCGCCTCCGTCCGGATTTTGAATTTGTATATAATTGCACCACTTGTCTTTTTCTCTCTCTATGGGGAAGCTAGCAGCAAGAAAAAAATTTGAGAAGCGGTTTAGAGAAATGGGGGAGGAGCGTTGGGCTAGGAAGGTATTCAGCTACTTGTACATGAATAATGTCGATACAAAATGGAGGAAGCGCACCGGAAAATTCGCTGGTAAATACTTAGAAAACAGCAGGGGGCCAAACCAAAAGGAACTATCGGTTAAGAAGAAGGGAAAGGAAGCTTTGACCGATATGTGGAGAATTGGCATGATTAAGAAGTCCACGCTAGAGATCCATCAAACTTTTAAGCAGGAAATTGCCAAGGAAAGGATCTATGATAATGCTCGGGGTAGTTCTCTACTGTTTGAGGCCAGGGCGGGAGTATTTCGAACCAAGACATATCGAGCCAAATACGAAGGGGTAGACACGGTATGCTCTGCGTGTGGAGAGGAGGAGGAAACGGCCGAACACTTGATAAAGTTCTCTAAAAGTCTTCACTCTATAGTTCAGGATGATGGCGCAGAGTTTTTCAAAGCACTGGGGTTTATAAGGACAGGGAGGGCAAACTAGGCTTTTAGCGGGTAGAAGCAACTAGAAAGAGGTTATTTGATTGGTGGCTAAAGTCAAGGCACGAGTGAAAATTGAACCTTTTATTGCAAAGTACGAGTCCTCAACCTCTCTATTTAAAGGAAATATAAATAAATCTAGTTTTCTGTTCACAAAGTATTACGGCTTGGTGGCGTTAGCCACCGCCCAATCTAAAGGGTACAGCCAAAGTACAATCCATCCAACGAGATGCTGGGGCCGAACGGCCACTCGTATTAAGAAGCTCGCGAATTCGCGTTTCTATGTGAGTTAATTTGCAATCTTGCTTCTCGCATACTTTCACGGGTGCATGGGGGATGAAAAGTAACACGAACATAGCGGCGCGCTGTTTTCACCGGGCTCTGTCACGTCTTGTATCCGGTTCGATATATGGTTCGAGTTTTATAGCATACGCGTTTCTTTTCCTGTTTAAGGATACTGGAATCTCATCATTTGCCTGCCTCATTATATGATACTGATCTGTACCACTCTTCATATCAGAAGAAAAAAAAAGATTGTTTTTCTTTTCATTTCTCATCAGTTACAACAACAAAAAAACTCGACGGTCCCCTTATGGTGTTCCCTGAGACGACTGAAAGGCAAGAACTATCCTCGTTTTCTTTCTATTCAATGCATCAAATGTTTCCTACTTCTCTCCGCAATATTTCTGCGCGTAACATGGTTTTCTTACCACCATAAGTACTGGCTAGCTTTCTGCCCCACAGCTGGTTATGACTTGCCCTCATGATCGGCCCATTTCAACCAAGCGAAGATGCTATATGACGTCGTCAAGTTATGTGACCTTCCCATAGGTCACTAACATTTATGATATTTAACGTCATATGATGACGTTTTCTCGTAATTATGACTTCTTGCATCACTCGGGTTCACGACGCTAGAACACGCCAGATGCCACCGGCGCTCAATTTGCGCTTTAGATGAGACATTTAAAGCTATCGCCTTAGTGCACTGTACGGCTGTAGCTCCATGAAATCGCAGCTTCTGCTGCTGTTCTCGGGAGCGTGCTTGCAGTACTCAGGCGGAATAGTTGGTCTCATAATAAATATTCGTACTACACCTTAATATGTAGCCGTCATTTACAACCCGACTATTTTATCGCTTATTAGTAGTAGTGGCTGAAAACTACCTGTCACGTTTGGCAACATCGCGATTGGTATCACTACGCGGGAGTTCACTGCATCCGCACAGTCAATAAATGAGGCTATCAGAAGTGACGCTGCCTCGCGATTACTTCCGTGTGCAACGCTAACATTACGCCCCGAAAGTGAATGGGAGCCCATGGGCACCACACAGCCATTTGCCCTTTACTCTGCTCGCTACCAACTTAAGAAGCTAGAGGGGAGAGGATAGAAACAGAGCTGAGCAGCCAGATATTAAGGCCACAACAATCCGTCCACGAATACTCAGACACTGACTGACTGAAGTGAATTTTATTTTGTCTTGAGAAGACAGGTCCCGCTAAGGGGGCTCGTCCGTGGGCCGCGTCCACGATGGAACCGAGAGGTGGAACTCGACGGTCCGGTCGCGGGCTCTCTGGACAGCCCGAAGTTGGTCTTCCTCTTTCAGACTTGTGAGGAGAGTTGTTCGCTGTTCCTCCGTGTTTCGAGACCCTGCAGCCACGCGCAGCATAGGGCATTGCCACAGCATAAGTGGCAAATTGCATCTCGGGAGCCGACATCGAAGGCAGCCCGGCTTTATTACACTAATAAAACGTGAATAAGAGATAGGCGAAGAGTAAGCACCTGTTTGCAACAGACGTAATACTCAGACAAGCTCAAATAACTGACCACAGGCCGAATTTTTCGCGCCTGTCACCGTGTCTCAAGTTGAGGGTCGGCATTAGACTTCAGACTTTAAAAGCGCCTGTTCAAAACATTGGCCATGATCGCAGAAATATCGCCACATATAGAGCTGTTCTTGTTTATTTCACGACGATTTCATTAAGCTCTCAAATGATGAAATCACCTGCGGTAGTTCCTCATTTTCTTACACTTGCTTTTTCTCGGTGGCAACACATGTAATGCTTTGCGAAGGAAACAGATGATGATCTATATCTCTGGAAGCAGTGTAGTGGCATTTTGTGCTATTTAGGGCATTGACTGCAGGCTTGCGCATAATTTTATACGCCACTAGAGTAGCAAGCATCGCAGAACTTTAGGCACCAAGACTTTAATATTAGCTCCTGGCAAAGCTTCTCTCAAAAATCGACATTCAGATAGTCAAAATGGCAACTTTCAGTCAAGCGAACGCCATGGTGACAAAACGAGCTTCTGCGGATTACTGGCATGAGCTATCAGGTATTGGCGTAGCAGATGACGCGCGAGCGCCTCGATCAAGTAGTCGCGAAATGACCTAGGTGTCCATAACAAGTGTTTCAGGATTACCATTTCCAAACTCCTATTACACCTTAAAATATATGAATAGAGCCGAAAACTGAGCCGTATAGCAGCTTCGAATGCAGCCGTGGCATTCGTTTGCGCGAGAGACAACGTGGCGGCATCTCTACTCCAGTTGCGGTGCCTGCCGTCGAAACGCCGCACTAGCACCGACGGCTGCTTCCATTCAAATCCGCTCCTTCGCCCGGGCACTGAAAAAATAGAGGAGGCGCTGGGCTCCTTGACTGAAATTCATCTTTTCAAATAAAAAGAAATAATTTTGAGCATTAGTGAAGCTAAGAAACTAACACAGCGGGTATTTTTAGACTTGTCAAAAGCTTTCAAGAGAATAAGTCACACAACTCTACTGCATAAATTATTTGTTAAGGCACACATGGAATACTTTTAGATTTAATTAGAAGTCACATAACAGATAGAAATCATTTTGTATTAATAAATGAACGTCACTAGTCATTTAAACTCATTAGTCACGATTTGCCTCGGTGCAGCATACTGAGTCCACTTTTATTTGTTATGTATACAAGTGGTATTGTGAATATTGATGACTCTAGTAACTACATTATTTAGGTGAATGATACCAGTTTCTTCCTACAGAAACCAAGGGTGATGAGCTTGTACATTTGGCAAAAAAGTGCTAAGAAAATATATATTCTTGGTCAGTAGAAAACTCGCTTTGACAAAACTCCTGTGTACCAAAGGCAGTGATTTTAGAGCAAAAATTTAAAGTCCAGGCTTTGCGATCTTACGACATCTTTTACAGTAAATGACCGGAAGTAGAATGCTCCACGTCAGCTAAAACACTCTGTGATATTTCTCAAGAACTTGGGACCACCATACCAATTACATAATATCTAGGCGTTCAATGCATGAAGCATGTTCCACACATGCCAGAGACTGCTACATATATGACAAAAACTCATAATATATATTGCGCCATTTTCTTCGTGTCTGCGCTATTGTCACATCATTTGGTCACACAGTACAAAATTATCATGAGGTCATCTAGTCACACTGCAGAAGCAAGCATTACGGGTTATTGCTGATGTAGCCTAAAATGAACATACGCGTAATTTGTTTCTGAAGTTCAATATTATTGGCGTTCATGTTCTATTTTTTGTATGTGAGTTGAAGGCTATTCGTGTATGATCATACAATAAATGGCACTTATGTTAACCCCACAGTGCATTGTTTATACTATTTTGTGTACGAAGCAGCCTGAAGCCATGAAAGACATGATGAAATGATAACACTTCATGCCGTAGAGCAGCCATTTTACTGAAAGAATTGGAACGCGGAATCATCACAAAGTGCCGCAGGAAAACCCAGGCGCACCTCAAATTCACAGCATTCTGCATAGACTGGATACATTGCTCACCATCTCTACGGCGGTTTTAGGTTCTGGAAGTCAAGCGCATCTCTAGAAAACAAATTGCTGGAAGATGAAAATAACGGCTTTTTCACCTCTAGTATTTATCACCAGAACTCGGCCTAAAGTAGTGCATATGGCGTGGTGAAAAGATAAAGAGGAATTGGACTTTGATGGCGTGTCATAACTGCCTTAATGGCGGCTGAAGTAGTCAATGAGCGCACTGCTTCAAATGCCGATATTGTATGACGAGTTTGCCTAGCGGGCTATATTTAAAAAGTGCCTTTTTTCACACAGACATTCTGACAAAAGGGTTTGAAATATCTTCAAGACAAGAACTTTCAGAAAGGTAAATATGCGTGCTGATGGTAGCCACGCCAGAATTGTCGACGAATAGTAAAAAGTCAATAAATATGAAGATCTTTTGGTTGCTCGGAAGACTTCCACTGCCTTTAAAATTATTGCTATCTTGCCACTTTAAAAGCGTTAGAGCAAAATAAACGGCGTCAGAATGATGGACAGATAGTTCAACAACACGAATACTACTTCACAATATATATATATATATATATATACCAAAAACAAAAGTGATGCTGGGTCCGGGAAATATTATTCGTATAGGAAAGAAGACGCACGTACAAAGTTATTTTATTTGACGTTTCGGCCGTGGGTCCGGCCTTCATCAGAATACAGTTTATGGCACGAGTGCTGTTTATATACATGTGCATATCAGTAAGATACAAATGTCAAAACCGACATGAAAGGCTATATATGGGCATATATATATATATATATGCAAGTCACACAATATAAAGAGTACCTAATCTACGAGTAAAAAGATATTGCTTCCATGCGCGAGCACGTTGTTTACAAATAAAAGATGAAACGCATAAAAGATAAAGCACATAACATGAAGAGTAGTCCGACCGGTAAAAGCAAGAGAAGAAAAAAAACTATAAAATACTAATAAAAATGACAAAGACGTTACAAAGCTGCTACGTAATCAACGGATACAGACAATGTAGTGCGACTTGCTGAGCAAGGTTGAAAAAAGTTGGACAGGGTGATACAAGTTACGCAGATAAGCAACTAAGTTTTCCTACGTTTTCATTAAGACCAGATGCGACGGCGTTGAACTTATAGATGAGGAATGATTCACGGGCTTCTCTATCATAATTTGAGCGGAAACCAGATTCTAGTAATGTGACTTGTAGGTTTTCAAAAGAGTGGCCAGGGAGGTGCACGTGTCTTTAAATGGGCAAGTGGGGCAAGGTGTTAGCATGAGATTTATGGTTGTTAAAACGCAGTCTAAAAGGCCCTTCTGTTTGACCAATGTACTGTATTTCACATAGCGCACATTCTATCATGTATATCACGTTCTTAGAATCGCAGTCAAGATTGCCTTTGATTTTAAGGAAAAGTTGGAACCAGTACTGGTGACCTGTTGGCATGTGCGCATGTAAGGGCATACTTTGCATCGCGGTTTTTGGCAAGGATTGCACCCGATCGTGTCAGGACTGTTTGCTTTCGATGATGATGACGATGAGAGTATGTCTCGAATAGTTTTAGCTTTGCGATACACTGCTTTAGGTGGTTCGGTGAAAATGTTTCTTAAGCGTTCACTTTGCATTAGAATATTGTGGTGCTTTCTCAGCACATTCGAAACACGCGGAACTGACGCAGAATGGGTAAGGACTAAGTTTGTCTGTGGTGAGGGAGTCGAGTTTTTAGCAGCGCGCAACAGCGTTCTACGATTATGCATGTCGGCACGTTTTATTGCGTCATCAATTAATTGCGGCGGATATTTTTGTTTGACTAGAGCATCCTTTAGTGTTCTGCAATTTTTTTGAAACTCTGATTGCTCTGAGCAGATTCTTTTAAAGCGTAAGGCCTGACTGTAAGGGATGCTAGTTTTGCAATGTTTCACGTGGCTACTGTCAAAGTGCAAATACTGTTGCCGGTCTGTAGGCTTCCTGTATAGAGCAGTAGATAGCTTATCATTTACAATTGAAATGCTTACATCAAGAAAACTAAGAGTTGATGTGGAATAGGTATGAGAAAATGATATTGATGGATGGGCATCATTAAAGTCAGATATGAAGGAAAGCAACTCCTGTTCACTATGCGGCCAAATAAGGAAAATGTCATCAATGTAACGTTTATAATAAAAAGGTTTCAGCGCGCGGGTTTGCAAAAATTCACTTTCAAGCTGGCCCATGAATATATTGGCGTAGTTGGGTCCAATACGCGTACCCATTGACGTGCCGCTAACTTGAACATAGTGTTGCCCTTCAAATTGAAAGTTATTTAGCTCTAAAATGAGCCTGAGCAATACTGCTAATGTGTTGCTGTCGATAAATTTACCCGGTGATGCTGCTTCATAGGACCTGGTGACTGCCGCTATTCCGTCTACATGCGGAATGTTGGTGTATAAAGACGCTACGTCTAGCGTGACCAAAAAGGAACCTTGAGGAACAATCAGATCAATTATACCAGAAACAAAGTCGGTAGTGTCCCTTACGTAAGATGGAAGCGATGCTGGGATATTGCTGATCAGAGAATCGACATAGCTGGACAATTTTTCTGTGACAGTACCTATACCTGAAATAATGGGACGGCCGGGGTTGTCTATCTTGTGTATTTTAGGCAAAAGGTAAAAACGACCAGGAACAGGACTTAGGGGAATAAGAGAATGAATCGCATTGTCAGGCATCTTTTTGTTTTCCCGAAGCTCTAGCAAAGTGCTCTGGACAAGAGATTTAAATTGTTCAGTGGGGTCGTGATCCAGACGCTTGTAAAAACTCGTGTCTGCGAGCTGTCTTTGGGCCTCTGCTTCATAATCAGACTGGTTCATTACGACAACAGCCCCACCTTTGTCTGCAGGCTTGATGACGATGTCATTGCGACAGGACAAGGCATTTAATGCTTTCATTTCACTGGTGGTTAGGTTACGGCGAAACGGCGTTTGCTTTCGATACGACTGTAGTACGTCTCGTTGTACAGCTTTGATATACATATCTAAGCATCTGTCTCGTTGTGAGGGAGGTACCCAACGTTTTCCAGAAGGTAATGCGTTGGTGGAACTATTTGTATTTTGCCGGTCATGAAAAAACTCGCGCAAGCGTAAGTTGCGGGCAAAACTATCCAAGTCTTTCAGTAATTGAAATTCACTGTGTCCGCCTGTGGCAGGACAGAAATTAAGACCACGGCACAGAACACTGCGCTCCTCAGCAGTTAGTACAATGTCCGAAATATTTACATCTTTTCATCTTTTATTTGTAAACAACGTGCTCGCGCATGGAAGCAATATCTTTTTACTCGTAGATTAGGTACTCTTTATATTGTGTGACTTGCATATATATATATATATGCCCATATATAGCCTTTCATGTCGGTTTTGACATTTGTATCTTACTGATATGCACATGTATATAAACAGCACTCGTGTCATAAACTGTATTCTGATGAAGGCCGGACCCACGGCCGAAACGTCAAATAAAATAACTTCGTACGTGCGTCTTCTTTCCTATACGAATATATATATATGTATATATATATATATATATATATTGTAGTGAAGAAGAGGAGCTTCAGCGGCATTTCTCGGTGCATCAGGGGCATCGCCATCAGCATAAGCTCGTGCTTACTGCGCTTGGCCGGACGCTGCTGACTGCTTCACTTTCTGCGTTCTGCGCTGCAAATAAACCCCGTTACAAGTGGTGGATTCTGCTGGGTTTCGATCACCCTGGAGCTTCGGAATCGCACTTTACCATCCATTATGCCTACCGACGCAAGCGCCGCTCCAACTCCTCCACCGGCACCGCCTACTGTTCTCTGCGCCGGTTCTCTGCGTCTGCGAGATCCCCCTGTCTTCTCAGGCACAGAAGACAAGGACGTTGACGACTGGATTTCAATGTACGAGCGAGTAAGTACTCACAACAAATGGGATGACACCGCCAAGTTGGCCTACGTCTCTTTCTACCTGTCGGACGTGGCCAAGCTGTGGTTTATAAACCACGAAGCGGAACTCCCTACATGGTCGGCCTTCAAAACGAGCCTCACACAGTTTTCGGGCGGCCTGAGGTACGCAAACGCCGTGCGGAACAACGCTTACATACTCGGTCCCAGCAGCTTGGTGAGAATTTCACAAGCTATATTGAGGACGTTCTGGACCTTTGCAAGCGAGTGAACGAGTCAATGTCCGAAGAGCTTAAGATCAAGCATATCATGAAGGGCATTGAGGACGACGCTTTCCAAATGTTGCTTTCAAAGAGTCCTCGCACTGTCCTAGAACTGACCGAGTTATGCCAGAGTTTTGACGAGTTGCGCAGGCAACGTCTTTCCACCCGACGTCCCTCGGTGCTCGACGACTCTTCGTCCAGCCTTTCCACCCTTGGCATAGGAGAAGACCATGGCCCCTCTTCTCTCCAAGATCCAAGAGTTCATCCGCGCTGAGGTCGCTCGTCAGCTCTCTTTGATGTCCTGTGTACCCGATCAACCACGCAGATCGCCGTCTACACTCCGCGACTTCATTCAAGACCAGGTCGCACAAGTTCTTCCTCCCGCCCGTGAACCTCCCCCAGTCGCCGCACCTCTCACGTACGCCGAAGCCGTTGCTCGACCTCGACAGCCTGCGTTCCAGTCAGCGCCTATGTATTCGCCGCCGCCCTTTTCGCCGCCGACCTATTCACCGCCGACCTATTCACCGCTGACCTATTCACCGCCGCCTATGCCGATACCACCTCGGCCGCAGTTTTCTGCCCCCCAGCCGCAAGTCGGAGTCTACTCCGACCAATGGCGGACCTACGACAACCGTCCCATATGTTTTTCTTGTGGTGGTGTTGGCCACGTGGCACGTTATTGTCGTCGTCGCCAGGCTGCCCAGAACATTCGACGAATGCCCTCTTTCGACCCTCAGTTTTCGTCTACGCCTTCAAGCCCTCCTTCCTCTTCCTTTCTTCTGATCGTCCACACGGCCCGACCCGCCGCTCCCCATCTCCACGTCGACGTTCGCTTTCCCCTATGCGTCGCCGTTCCGGACCCACCGACCAGGAAAACTAACGGCCGCAGTTCCCGAGGCACGAACTGCGTCCCCGTCGCCATGCACAAGTCCTCGCCCCTGTCCAGCTAACGTCATTGAAGTGTCAGTCGATGGTATCGTCGTCATGGCGCTTGTTGACACCGGGGCCGCTCTATCCGTCCTGTCCATGAACCTGTGCCGCGAACTCCGCAAAGTTCTGACGCCATTATCCGGCCTGTCTCTTAGAACGGCTAACGCAGAAAGTGTAACACCTCTCGCAGCCTGCACCACACGAGTCGTCATCGAAGGGATTGTGTATATTGTCGAATTCGTAGTGCTGCCCTCGTGTTCCCATGACATGATACTCGGCTGGGACTTCCTTGCGAATAATAATGCCGTCATTGACTGCTGTCGCGCTGAACTTGAGCTATCTGCACTTCCTGATGTTGACGCTGTCGAAGCCTCCCTGCCGTGTTATAAACTGTTTGTTTCCGACGACACCACCGTACCACCGCGCTCTTCTCTGCTGGTGACTGTGTCGTGTGACGCTATTTCCGACGGTGATGTTGTATTTACGCCCTCTGCCCTGTTCATTCAACGGAAATGTTCTCCACTGCCCATTGCTCTCCTTACTCTCCACCATGGCGTCACGAAGACGCTCGTGTACAATACGCTAGAAGGGCCTTTACCTTTATTCTATGGTGAATGTCTCGGTCACGTGCATCCGATCGACGCCCGTCACATTTTTGACGCTCCATCTAGTTTACTTTCTACGGACCTCAGCGCACTCATTTCTGACTCTGTTGTTGACCAGTCACTCCTTGACGCTTTCCACCGCTCCATCGATGTCGCAACGTCTTCGTCAGAACGAAGCCAGTTAGTGAACTTGCTGCAAAAGTTTCGTACTTCTTTTGACAGCCACGCTTCTGGCCTCAGTCGCACATCGAACATATCTCACAAGATTGACACAGGAAGCCATACGCCTCTACGGCAGCGCCCCTACCGAGTCTCAGCGTCGGAGCGCCGTGTTATTGACGACCAGGTTGCTGACATGCTCCAGCGGGGTATTGTACAGCCTTCTAACAGTCCCTGGGCGTCACCGGTCGTTCTTGTTAAGAAGAAGGACGGCTCCATTCGGTTCTGTGTGGATTATCGACGTTTAAACAAGATCACCCGCAAGGACGTTTACCCGTTACCTCGAATAGACGACGCCCTTGACTGTTTGCAGGGAGCAGAATATTTCTCTTCGCTGGATTTACGGTCTGGATACTGGCAAGTTCCTATGGAAGCATCTGACCGACCGAAAACAGCATTTGTCACACCTGATGGGTTATACGAGTTTACCGTTATGCCTTTCGGCCTTTGTAACGCTCCAGCCACTTTTGAAAGAATGATGGACGCTATTTTACGAGGCCTCAAGTGGAACACATGTTTATGCTACCTCGATGACGTAGTTGTCTTTCCACCGATTTCGACACCATTTAAATCGTCTCGAGCACGTCCTCACACGTCTCACCGACGCCGGCCTTCAACTCAACCTCAAGAAGTGTCGTTTTGGTGCTCGGCAGCTCACCATTCTTGGCCACGTCGTATCGCGGGACGGCATACTTCCCGACCCCGCCAAGCTTCGAGCAGTCGCCGATTTTCCGAAGGCCAAAGAACTTGAAGGAACTTAGAAGTTTTGTCGGCTTGTCGTCATACTTCCGACGCTTTATTAGAAATTTTGCTTCCATATGTGCGCCCCTTACGGACCTTCTTAGCGGCGACAAGGACCTTTCCACCTGGTCACCAGCATGCGACGATGCATTCACCAAATTACGCCACCTGCTGACTTCACCACCCATCCTCCGCCACTACGATCCTGCCGCTCCCACGGAGGTTCATACTGATGCCAGCGGTGTTGGACTTGGCGCTGTGCTCGCGCAACGAAAGGCAGGGTTTGATGAATATGTCGTCGCCTACGCAAGCCGTACTTTGACGAAAGCCGAGGCTAACTACTCCGTGACCGAGAAAGAGTGTTTAGCTATTATTTGGGCCCTTGGAAAATTTCGCCCCTACCTGTATGGTCACGCATTCGACGTCGTCACTGACCACCACGCCCTTTGTTGGCTATCCACACTTAAAGACCCTTCCGGACGACTTGCTCGCTGGGCGCTCAAACTTCAGGAATACGACATCCGCGTTATTTACAGATCTGGTCGTAAGCACACGGACGCCGACGCCCTTTCTCGCTCACCCATATCGGATGAAGGTGTTTGCCTCTCTTCCTCTCGAGCCTGCACTTGCGTCATCCGCCTTGCGCAACATGACGGTGGAACAACGAAAGGATCCCTGGATCAGTGGCCTCATAAGCATTCTTTCTGATCCTCTCACTCCTTCGCCGTCTCGCGCTCTCCGCCGCCAGGCTAGCAACTTTTGCCTAAGGGATGATCTTCTTTATCGACGCAACTACCTTTCTGACGGTCGCAAGTGTCTCCTTGTGATACCCCGCCATCTTCGAGCTGCCATCTGCGAAGCTTTTCACGCGGACCCACAGTGCGCCCACGCAGGCCTCTTCAAGACATACGCTAGGCTTCGACTCAGATATTATTGGCGTGGCATGTATAACTACGTGCGAAAGTTCATTCGCTCGTGTGCTCAGTGCCAACGACAAAAGTTACCTCCCGGGCAAGTCTACCCGTCACAACCTCTTCCTTGTCCTAGTCGACCTTTTGATCGCGTCGGCATTGACATTTACGGACCACTACCATCAACTCTAGCTGGTAATCGCTGGATTATTGTTGCGATAGACCATCTGACACGCTATGCCGAAACAGCCGCGCTGCCGACTGCCACAGCCCGTGACGTTGGAACGTTTCTGTTGCAACGTTTCATTCTGCGTCATGGTGCCCCTCGCGAGCTCTTAAGTGACAGAGGCCGTGCCTTCCTTTCTGACGCCTTGAAGGCATTACTCAACGAATGCCGAATCGTGCACCGCACAAGTACAGCGTACCACCCTCAAACAAATGGCATGACGGAGCGCTTCAACCGTACTCTTGGCAGTATGCTGTCGATGTACGTCGCCTCTGATCATTCAAATTGGGACCAAGTTCTCCCGTTCGTCACCTACGCGTATAATACTGCCGTACAAGCTACTACTGGGTTTTCGCCATACTTTCTTTTGTACGGACGAGAACCTTCAAATACAGTAGACACTATTCTTCCATATAAACCTTATGAGTCCGAAAGTACAACTCTGTCCGAAGCTGCCCGACATGCTGAAGAATGCCGCCAGCTTGCCCGCTCTTTTTCTACCGAGGACCAGTGGCAGCAGCAATCCCGCCAGACTGGGGACCGTTCGGCTCCAAACTTTCCACCTGGTTCATTAGTATGGCTTCGGGCACCTGCTACCGCGCCTGGCCGCTCCGCAAAACTTCTTCCCAAATACATCGGGCCATACCGCGTTGTAGAGCAAACGTCACTCGTCAACTATATCGTGGAGCCCATCATCCCATCCACAGACCTACGCTACCGCGGCCGCGACACTGTCCACGTCTCTCGTCTCAAGCCATATTACGACCCATTAGTCGTTTCTTCTCCCTAATCCGCCAGGATGGCGTCTTTTTGTGCGGAGGGGCGATTGTAGTGAAGAAGAGGAGCTTCAGCGGCATTTCTCGGCGCATCAGGGGCATCGCCATCAGCATAAGCTCGTGCTTGCTGCGCTTGGCCGGACGCTGCTGACTGCTTCGCTTTCTGCGTTCTGCGCTGCAAATAAACCCCGTTACAATATATATATATATATATCTATATATATATATATATATATATAATATATATTATATGATAATATAAATATATATTATATATATATATATATATATATTCTAGGGGGCGACGCATCTGTGTGCCTGACGAGATGACGAATGATTGTCGCCTCCACTCGATCGCTCGTCAACCAGTCACGCCATTACTGCTGGTTTCAAATTCATCTAATCCATAGCCTGCTCGATACGGTGTTTCTTGTTTTCCGTAACATATCTGGTGGAGGCGGAACGTTCTCCGCTCTCACCACGAAGCTTTGCAGTGGACGCACTGTTCAGTCTCCAGCCATGGCTACCAATGACAACAACCCGTCAGAGTCTCCATCAGGAGCTCCAGCCACTACATACCTGACGATGCCCTATCCTCGTGATCCCGGTACATTCTCTGCACATCTTCATCATCATCAGCCTGACTACGTACACTGCAGGGCAAAGGTCTCCCCCATGTTCCGCCAGTTAACCTGGTCCTGTGCTTGCTGCTGCCAATTTACAACCGCAAACTTCTTAATATCATCTGCCCACCTAACCTTCTGTCTCCCCCAACCCGCTTGCTTTCTCTGGGAATCCAGTAATTACCCTCAATGACCAGCCGTTATCCTGTCTACGCACTACATGCCTGGCTCATGTTCATTTCCTCTTCTTGATTTCAGCTATGATATCCTTAACCCAATTGTTCCCTAATCCACTCTGCTCTCTTCTTGTCTCTTAAGGTTACACCTACCATTTTTCTTTCCATCGCTCGCTGCGTCGTCCTCAATTTAAGCTGAACCCTCTTTGTAAGTCTCCAGTTTTCTGTTCCATATCTAAGTACCGGCAAGATACAGCTGTTATATACCTTCCTCTTCAGAGATAGTGGCAATCTACCTGTCATAATTTGAGAGTGCTTGCCAAATGTGCTCCACCCCATCATTTTCTTTTAGTTACTTCAATCTCGTGGTTCGGCTCCGTGGTTATTACCTGCCCTAAGTAGACATAGTCTTTTACAACTTGAAGTGCACTATCACCTATTCTCTGCCCAACATGTGCTTGACGTTGACTGCTGGCTCCGTAGTACGAGCGTGTTAGCCAGACTGTGTTCGCCAGTCGTGTGTACCTTCTTCCGACGTCCCTAACAGCCACTCCACCACTCGTTCACCGCCGTTTCCCATTACCCCAACCACGCCACTATCCATCACCGGTCAACTATGAATCCTCTCGGACGGAAAACGAGATCATGCAGCACTGGGAGGTAGTATCAATTGTGACTGATCCAATCCTTCCTCGACGCTCCCCAGTAATACGAACTTGATTGAGGTGTATGTGGACGGTATTTTCTTGACGGCTTTAGTGGGCTGTGGAGCTCAGGTGTCTATAATGAGTGTTCGTCTCTGTCGCCGCCTCACAAAATAGTCACGCCTGCCGCAACACAAGCTGTCCGTGTCGCTGATGGTAAACTGTCCCTTCACTGGAATGTGTACCGCACGTGTTAGCATTGTCGGCTGTCATGTCCCCGTTTTATTCACGGTGCTTGAAAATTGCCCTCCCGACCTAAACTTCGTCATGGACATCCTATCGACGCATTCTGCCCTGATCGATTGTGCCACCGGTACTCTCTGCCTAGAACTTCCGCTTCCGGATGTTCACCCTGATCTCCCAAACAGTCTCTGCACCCCTGACTTCTTCCGGAGACCACCTAAAGCTCTCCCATTCCTTGAATCGACAATGCCCTCTCCTGTGCTCGACGGTGATTATATAGTGACGCCGATTCCTGATGTTCTTTTGCCGCGTGACATTACTATGCCACACTCCGTCGTAACCATGACCTCTCACCGAACATGTTTACTTGTTATCAATTTCGGTTTAATAAAGCAAGCACTAACCTCAAGGAAATTTGGTCGCAATGCTAAGACCCTTAATCGATGACCACGTCACCAGTTTTGTGGTAGACGTCTGTCCAGATCACTCGTGTCACCCGCAGGATGCCACATGCCTTGATGTGACCTTACGCTCCATGATCTCCCCGAACCTCAAACCTGAGAAGTCAGCCGCGCTATGCCACCTTCTGACTTTATACCGTGACACATTTGACATCGACAGCCGTTCACTCGGCCAGACATCACTCGTCAAGAACCACATTAACACTGGTGATTCTCCTCCCATCCATCGGCGACCATACCGGGTGTCTGCCGCCTTGCGTAAGGTAATTCAACAAGAAGTCACTAATATGCTATCCAAATAGATTATTGAACCCTATTCGATCTCTTGGGCGTCCCCCGTTGTGCTTGTTAAAAATAAAGATGGCACGTGGCACTTCTGCGTTGATTACCGCCATCTGAATAAAATCGTGAAAAAAGACAGCTACCTTTTGCCCCGCATCGATGATGCTCTCTATTGTATCCACAGCACCCGATACTTTTCTTCAATAGAGCTACGTTCCGGCTATTGGCAGGTTACTGTCGACGAAAAAAGGCCAATAGAAGACTGCCTTTGTAACTCTAGACGGCCTATATCAGTTCAAGGTCATGCCGTTTGGGCTTGCAACGCCCCAGCCAAGTTCGAGCACACGATGGACTCTCTGCTACAAGGGTACAAATGATCAACATGTCTTCGTTACCTTGACGATGTCGTTGTATGTTACCCTAAATTCGAGACCCACATTCAGCGTCTGGTAGCTATTCTCGACATCTTCTGCACTGCAGGCCTCCAATTAAATTTGTCGAAGTGCCACTTCAAACGCCGGCAAAATACAGTGTTCAGCCACCTTGTCGGCGCATCTGGTGTGCAGCCGGACGCGTTGAAAATTCGTGCAGTCACCAGTTTTCTTGTACCCCAGTCAGTCTAAGACGTCCGCAGGTTTGTAGGACTTTGTTCCTACTTTAAAAGGTTTGTGAAAGATTTCGCAACCATCGCTCGACCCCTCAAAGAGCTTCTCGAAGAAAGACGTCTCATTTACGTGTGGTGCCGACGAAGCTGCTTCTTTTTCTCACCTAATCACGCTACTGACGACTTCACCTATATTGCCTCCCTTTGATCCATCTGCTCTGACAGAAGTCCGAACCGATGCCAGTGGTCACAGGATCGGAGCCGTCCTAGCCCAATCCTAGCCCCAAGCCAACGGTGACATGACCCCATTATCGCCTAAGCTAGCCGCCTCGTCACTGCTGCTGAGCGCAACTATTGCATTACAGAGCGCGAATGTCTTGCTCTTGTTTGTTCAGTCTCAAAGTTCCGCCAATATTGGTATGACACACATTTTTTGTAATGACTGACCATCATGCGCTATGTTTGCTTACGTCACTAAAGGATCCTACTGGCCGGATCGGGCGCTGGGCTCTGCTACTGAAAGAGTATACCTACACGGTGACGTACAAGTCCGGACGCCTACATCAGGACGCAGACTGCATGTCCCGCTACCCGATCGCTGAGTCGACCACTATGCATGACAACCGACAAAAACCTTGCGTCTTTTCCCTTTCGCAAATGACATGAATCGGTGACGACCAGCGTCGTGATGCATCCTTGCGTGCTATCATGAAGCGCCTCAAATCACCATCTTCCGATCAGTCCCATCACTCATTCGTGTTCCACGATGGTCTATTATACCACCAAAATATTAAGCTGGATGGACCGGCCCTGTTTCTTGTCCTTCCGAAACACCTTCGCTCGGTAGTTCTACACGAACTTCTTGACCTTCCGACAGCCGGTCACCTTGGTGTGTCACGCACTTACGACCGAATACGCCGACGCTTCTTTGGCCAGGGCTTACCCGCTCAGTCAGAAGATACGTTGCGGCTTCTGAGAAATGTCAGCGCCGCAAAACAATATCGAAGCCTCCCGCCGGACGCCTTTAACCACTTCACATTCCGTCAGAACTACCCTTACACGTTGGCCTTGGTGTACTTGGCCTTTTCCCCACGTCCTCCTCGGGCAACAGGTGGATAACCACGGCCACCGACTACGCCATGTGTTTATGCCATCGCACGAGCTCTTCCAACAAGCTGCGCCACAGATGTAACCGACTTTCTCTTCAAGGACGTGCTTTCGAAACACGGAGGCCCACGGCAGCTGCTTACAGACCGTGGCAGCATCTTTTTGCCGACATGTTGCAGTCCTGTGAAACGAGTCACAAGCTGACTACATCGAACCCTGCACAGACCAAGGGACTCATGGAGCATCTAAATCGAACTCTTACAGACACGCTCGCTAAGTATGTTTCTACCAACCGACTGGGATCTTGCGTTGCCGTACGTAACATTTGCGTACAATTCTTCGCGCCATGACACTGCTGGTTGCT
>NW_023608624.1:0-45315 GCF_013339725.1 Rhipicephalus microplus | reverse complement strand
CGTTCTGGAAAGCGGAATTGATATTTCATCGCTTTCAGTATGGGCAGAACGGGCAGCTCGATCGGCCCGTTCATCGCCAATTATTCCGCAATGACTTGGCAGCCATTGAAAGGCTATTTCATGTCCTTCTTAATGAATTGGTGAGTGTTTTTTGCAATCTCAAGTACCAGCTGTTCGTACGGGCCGTGGCGTAAAGGGGATAGAAGGGATTGCAGTGCCACCTTTGAGTCACTGAAAATTGTCCATTTTTGTGGCTGTTCATCGCTGATAAATTGCAATGCGGCACGAAGAGCTGTGAGCTCTGCTCCCGTTGATGTCGTAAGGTGGGAGGTCTTGCATTTTCTTGTCGTGTCATTTATCGGTATAACAAATGATGCCGTTGAACTCTTCTGTAAAACAGAGCCGTCGGTGTATACGTGTATACAACCTTGATACGTCTCGTATACACAGAGCAGAGCAAGCTGTCTAAGAGCAGGTGACGACATATCTGCCTTTTTCTTGATGCCAGGTATAGTTAGCCTGATATTAGCCTGAGTCAGGCACCAGGGAGGAGTCGAAAGCCTGGCGGTGGGTGTGAAGCATGTTGGCAAAGAATCGCGGTATGTGGTAACCGTTTGGCAAAATGACGAACGTGGTCTGTCTGCTGGTAAAGAGGCTAGGTCATGACGGGTGTCTGAGCAATATGCCTTATATAAGTCCGGAGTGCCTCAATATCGATATGTGTCGTGATGATGTGGTCACCGGCGATAGCTATAGTAGCCATTGTTGACGCACTACGAGGCAAGCCGAGGCAAATCCGGAGTGCCTGGGACTGAACACTCTGTAGGGTTCGAAGGCTTGTTTTGCTTGCATTGGTCATGCCGGTAAACTGTACCGCAGGAAACCGAGAAAAAGACCTCTGTACAGCTGTAACATTGCACTGGGAGACATTCCCCAAGTCTTCCCTGCAAAGAACTTCAGTATATTACAGATGTCCGAAGTGCGTTCGGGCATAATTCGGCCTTGAACAACTATCGTTTTTTCTTAAACTGTCAAAATTCCTGACTTCTCTGAACAAGCGGAACGGAAGACGTCACCCCCCCGGGATCGGGGACCATCCATCGAACGAGACAGCGGGCGCTAGCCGTTTGGCATAAGGATGGACCGAATGTGGGTGACCGCGTTGGCGCATCTGCTCCTTGTGATGATTCTACCGAGAGCTCATCAGTCGAAGAGATGGAATCAAAAGCCGACTTCAGGACATTCCATACCCGCCGGTTGAAGAGGAAGCTTCGCAGGACGTCATCAACGGCGGAGCCACAACCGGCGCTAGACAAAGGCAAGCGATGTTTCACCATCTCGGATGTACCCATGTCTACATCAGACAACCTGAACTCACTAAACAGGCAGTATTTGACTAATTATTTTGAGCGACTAGCACCTGCTCAAGTGAATGAAATTCGCATAAATAGCAGAAAAAACATATTGTCAGTTGATGTGACAAACAAAACCATTCTTGACAGACTGAAGGCCGTCACGCAGCTCGCAAGTACTTCAGTTCGCGCGTTTCTCGCTCACGGGAAAGGAACAACGACTGGCGTGATAAATGACGTGAACGCTGACATCACAGACGCTGACCTGCAGAATCTTGTGACGTCGACAGTCAAAATCGTGACCATAACGCCGCTTCGGGCAGTCTCGCTGCATCAAACTAGTATTTGATTATTAGACTCTGCCCCTAGCGTCAAGGTTGGATACGTGAGACATCCTGTGCGCCCTTACGTGCCACGGCCTTTGCAGTGTCACAAGTGCTGCAAGTTGGACACGTCAGAGCAGTGTGCAAAAGTGAGAAAACTTGCCAGTGGTGCGGAGGGTCTCATAAGGTGAAAAACTGCGATACTGCTGTTCCATTGAAATGCCCAAACTGCTCTGGTGCACATGAAGCAACGTCGAAAGAGTGCCCGAAGATCAAAGAAGAAATTCGCGTCCTGCGGAAGATGGTCAGAGACACTGGACACACAGAGAGGCAGCCACGTCCATCCGCCGACACAGACGTCGTCCAAAACGTAGGCACCAGTGAAAGCATAGTGGACATAGGAGTGATGCATCACCATCAGCAACAGATGAACATACGCGTGTGCATTATCAGGCCGCTACACCCATTTTGTACGCACCACGTCCCCAGGATGCAGAAAGTGGACCAATGCCCGCGTAGCACGCCGATGCTTCAGATACTGAGTGGCCTTCGCTACCGATCGGAGCAATAAAAAAGACCACACCATGGGCAGCAACTTCAAAGAGGGCGGAAAATGATAGGCAAGACACTCAGAAGAGCCAAACTATGCTGAAGGATCTACTAAAATCTATTCGTGCGATTCTCAACGAGCTACACACCCCAGGCTCGAAAACAGTGCAGATCCTCAACGTGCTGGAACCGCTACTGCTGACCCTCTCATAAACAATATGGCGAATTTCTACGATGAACGTGTGCGCCCCTCTCCTGTAATGCAGTGGAACGCACGAGGATTGCGAAGCCGATTGTCTGTCTTTCAACAACGGATGTTTAAATACAAACTTCCGTTGGTTGTAATATGTGAGCTGAATATTATGTCGTCGTTTCGTATTTCCGGATACGTCTCTTGTGGTCACGCGATGATCGAAATGCGATCAAAGTAATTATATGGGTACGTCAAGATTTAACGTACGTGAGACATGCCGTGGCTCCTCATAATTCTAACGACTATATTTGCCTATCTATAAAGCTCAAGCGACGTTCAATATCAATCATTGGTGGATACATTCCTCCTAGAAGCCACGTGGACTGTCCCCATCTCTTGTCTGTTCTCCAAGCTTGCCCTGGACCATATGTATTAGTTGGGGATTTTAATGCACATCATCCTATGTGGGGTTCTGCCTCAATGAACACGCGCGGTAGCGACATTGCTGATTTTGTGCTCGATCAGGGCCTTATGTCCATTAACGATGGCTCACCTACTTACCTCCGTGGCGCATCGTACAGCAGCTGTCTAGACGTATGTTTTGTGAGCAGAAGTCCTTTGCCTACCACCTGTTGGTTTGCAGACGTTGAAACACTAGGAAGTGACCATCTCCCTACATATATACAGCTAAAAGGATTCCGTCGTTCGTCTCCCCGGCCTGTGAAAAGCATAGACTGGCCAGGATTCCAAGCTTCTGTAAATGCTCAGTGCGGAAACGTTCAATCTATATCTGAAATAGAAAGCCTAATTGCATCAGCCTTAACAACGTATACGAAACTTGTGAATGTGTCGCTACCAAGATCACAACTTGACGCACAATATGAATACCTTCGTACAATTCGTCGCCGGGCAGAGAGAAAATACAGGAGAACGAAATCACCATCTGACCTATCTACAGCACGCCAAGCACAACGACATGAATTGCGACACCTCGATAAGCTTGATAGGCAACGGCGGATGATATTTTGTAGCTCTCTTGATCCCAGAAAACCCCTGTCTCGAATATGGCAAACTGTCCAAAGCCTCCAGACGCCCACTCAACAGTTGTTCCCTTTCCAATCTTTGGCTCTAAAGCAAGGTCAACCTGAAGTAGAGGTTGCAGAAGATTACTGCCACTTACTCGTAGGTATGTTCTCCTCATCAATATCACCTTCGCATTTAGCCTCACCGCCATCCAGCGACGATCGCCTCGACTTACCATTCACAATGCACGAACTCGACGCTGCGATTTCTACGTCCCGACGGTCGTCCGCACCAGGGTCTGACGGAATTACTTATTCGGCTCTATATCACCTCAGCCAGGAAGCAAGGCAGGCTCTCTTGTCGTTCTACAACTCTACGTGGGAAACAGCGACAGTCCCAGACAGTTGGAAGTGCCGCCACATAGTGGCCTTACTGGAACCAGGCAAGTGTTTACACGAGTTGTCTTCTTATAGACCATTGCCCTAGCCAGTTGCATCGGTAAGGTGATGGAACGCAGGGTGCTGGCAGGATTGGAATGTCTGCTGGAGAATAATGTCGGCTTACCAGATTTTATAAATGGCTTCTGTAGAGGTCTATCGTCTATAGATGGTGTAATAAATCTATTTTCTTCTGTTGAAAAGAAAAGACAACGTCGGAGATTGGTAGGGGCCATTTTCTTAGATATAAAGGGCGCGTACGATAGCGTCTACCACGAGGCCATTCTTGACGCACTTGAAGACATCGGCGTAGGTGGCCGACTACACGCATAGATAGGGAGCTATCTCAGGGGACGTACCATTTTTATGTCGACATCCGACGGTGACACGGCCAGGCACCTCGTAAGCCGTGGAGTTCCGCAAGGCGCCGTCCTGAGCCCCATGCTTTTTAACATAACACTCATTGGCCTTGAAGCTGAGCTTCTCGACGTTGTCAGAGTCAGTGCGTATGCGGACGACATATGCATATGGCATCTGGAGCAACGCGACCACAACTGCGAGCAAGGCTACAACAAGGCACATCAATAACATCTAAGTACTTGGGTCGTCAGGGCCTGGAACTTTCAATAGCAAAATGTGCTGCATTGGCATTTACGAAGAAATCAATGTCGCGGTACCCAATCTTCGCTCACGGAGCAGCGATTCCCGTGGTTAAGCACCACCGCTATTTAGGGGTCGTCATTGATCGCAACCTGTCCTGGTCAAAGCATGTGACTGTGCTGCAAAACAAACTAATCAGTTTTCTGTATGTTCGTCGTGTTATAGCAGGACTGAGATGGGGCCCTTCGGAGAAACGTCTTCTGCAGTTATATAAGGCATTGTTTGTAGGCTATATAAGGTACAGCTCACCTGTGCTTTCCAGCATGCGGGCAACGTGCCTTCGTACTTTAGAGAGCCTTCAGGCACGAGCACTGAGAATATGCCTTGGCCTGCCACGGTGCACATCTACCTCTGGCACTATAGAGGAGTCAGGAACCTACCCTATACAGGTTTACACGTCCTGTGAGCCTCTTCGAGTGCACCTTCGTCTGCTGACCCGACATGCACAGCACCCGTTGTCTTCGCAACAAGTGGACCGACCAGGCTGTACCTATTCGCGATGCCTCGATACGCATAGGCACATGATCCCTTCAGGCTTTGCACCTGCCGTAATCCCAGCAGTGCCTCCATGGACATTGACTAAACCACTGGTGTGCCTTCACATACGTGGAATTTCGTATAAGCCGCATGTTTCTTAGATTGCCCTCAAGCAACTCACCTTGGCACATTTAGATGACCGATACAGCGACTCTGTGCACACTTACACCGACGGATTCGTAACTTCATCCGCCTCAGCTGCAGCCTTCGTGATCCCTCAACTCGGTATTTCCCGACAGTACAAATTAGATCATAGGTCATCTTCGACAGCTGCAGAACTTGTTGCTGTACAAGAAGCCATAAAATTTGTGAACGACCAAGGACCGCGTGAATGAACGGTTCTGTCTGATTCAAAATCAGCGCTTCAAGCTATCCATTCTTGCTCAAGACGAGGCCAATTTTAAGAGTTAGCGTTAGGAATCGTCCAAGCATTTGACCTAACACACAGGAGCGGCCACTTAATTACACTCGAATGGATTCCTGGACACTGTGGCCTGGTTGGCAACGAAACAGCCGATAGCGAAGCAAGAGCGGCAATATACAACGCTCCTATGTACGTCAAGTACCGTACTGGCGAAGTGACGTCAACACATTGTTGAGATCACTCATGCGCGAATGCGCTGCCACTTACTGGTCGCTACCAGATCACCGGAACAAGCGCCTGCGGGAAGCAGACCCCGGTATGACTTTTCGTCTTGCAGATAAAAGCAGCCGAAGACATGCTAATATACTGCATCCAATTCACCTGGGCATCGCCTTCACTCGCGACTACACCCACCTAATCGGCCGTGCGGACAGCCCAAATAGTGAACGCTGCCAAGTGCGCGAAACGATAGCTCACATAATTTGTGACTGTGCATTATACGTGGCGCAAAGAAAAATGCTAACTGCAACGTTGGCAAGCATTGGACAAACACCATTAAGTGAATGCCACATATTGTCAGCAATGAACGACCAAACAGTGTCAAAAACTGCTACAAAGGCTGTTCTAGACTTTATAAAAAGCACTGGACTAGAAACTAGACTGTAGGGCACTATGCTAAGTGGCTACTGTACATACGCACCACCCCTTCTTGTCCCCATCATCACCCTTCATCCCTCTTTCCTTCCCCTTTCCCTTATCCCCTGTAGAGTAGCAGGCTAGAGCGAACTAGCTTAGGCCGACCTCTCTGCCTTCGAATAAATTCTCACTCACTCACACACTACAGATGTCCATTAACCGTTTCTTCATGTACGAAACGTGATCGCTCCATGATAGATTCCTGTCAACTATGACGCCCAAAAACTTGTGCGATCGAACGTATCGTACAGTTTGACCATTGATGCTTATAGTGTACTTATCCATAGGCTTTCGTGTAAAAGCTACGAGGGCGCATTTCTCGGAAGAAATTTCCAAGCCTCAATTTCGGAGGTAGCGGATTGTTTCAGTGGCAGCTTTTTGAATTCTCCCTCGTAACTGCAGGCGTGTTACAGCCGATGCCCAGACGCAGATGTCATCTGCGTACATTGATAGCCTGACCGTGCTTGGCAGATGCTCAGTGAGAAAAATTAACGTAAGATTGAACAGCACAGGGCTGAGTACGCCACCCTGGGGGACGCCACGGTGGCTGTAATGTGGAGAGGTTGGACCGGCTTCAGTGCTCACAAATAAGGATCGCATTGACAAACAACTACGTATCCAGCGATACAGCCGACCACCTACTCCTATATCTTCGAGAGCGGTGAGAACAGCTTCATGCGTAACGTTGTCATACGCCCCTTTGACGTCTAAGAACAAAGATGCGCAGAGACGCTTACGGCCTTTCTCGTGTTGGAAATAAGTGACCAGGTCGACTACATTGTCAATCGATACTCGACCACGCCGAAGTCCTGCCATGGCATCTGGGTAGATGTTGTTACACTCCAAGAACTACTCCAGGCGTCCCAGGATCATCCTCTCTATAACTTTGCCTACACAACTGGCCAATGCGATCGGACGATAAGATGAGAGGTCCAATGGTGAGTTGCCTGGCTTCAGAAATGGAACTAGGCGACTTGTCTTCGAGCTTGTCGGGAGCGTTCCATCTTGCAGGATTTGTTGTACAACTCCAAAAGAAGGATTCTAGCGCGTTCACCCAGATGACACAAGGCCCTATAAGAAATTCTATCGGGCCCTGGTGCCGACGTGCGTCCACACAAAGGTAGTCCTGCTCTGAGCTCCACGATGGAAAAAGGCATATCCATGCGGGAATCCAGTGTATGTGGACAGTTATTCGAGGGCAATAGGCTATTGGGCACTGCGAGTGGCCCAGATACTCTGGCACAGAAGTCTTCTGCCACGTCAATGCTGCGTCTCTGTTCAAAGAGTGCGAGAGCCCTGAATGGTGACCACTGAGTAGGTTTTGTGCGGAGACCTCGTACCGTCTTCCACAATAGGGATGAAGGTTTTCGTGGGTCAAGTGACTCACAAAAAGCAGTCCAACGTTGTGACTCGAGTTTATTTATCCGGCGCTGAATCTTCTTTTGTATACGTCGAGCAATCCGTAAGTCTTCTATTGCCTCCGTGCGTCGGTATCTTCGTTCAGCACGCCGTCGGATTGCTCGAAGTCGTTCTAGCTCGATATCAGATTCCGTTACTTTGGGAGAGCAGGTGAGGGTACACGTAGTATCTTGTATTGTGCTTTTAATTATCTCCTCTATGTCGAGGGATATGTTTGCTTCACAGTGCTCTTCCATGCGAGACTGGAATTTCAACCAGTCCACTCTCTGAACACTGTCGCGTATCTTAGCATAGGACAATCCTTCGATTTTGACGTAAGTGGGAATGTGGTCACTTCCATGCGTTTCTATGTCTGGAAACCACTCAGCATGCCTGATGAGGCCTCGTGAGACAAAGGCCAGGTCAAGGCAGCTGCTATACCTTGAACCACGTAGGAACGTTGGACTACCATCATTTAGCAAGAAAAGTTGGTTGTCAGAGGCGAAGAACACCAACTTTCTCCCTTTAGCATTGGTCTTCGAACTTCCCCAGATTGTATGATGGGCGTTGAAGTCGCCAATTGTGATGCATGGGTGAGAAGTGACAGGATACCTTGTAGTCTTGTATGGTCGAAACGACTTGACGGAGAGCACTAGGCACCCACAACCGTGATGGTAAGTCTCCTTTTCACTGTTATACTTATATATCGATTGTCATCGTGGGGTGACACCGGATGATGAATGTAGGTAATGTCGCGGCGAATAAACATCAGAACTTTGCTATTGTTCACAGTTGTACACGACATGAATGACTCATAACCAGAAACTCTGATTTCTTTCTCTAAAATTTGGCTCGTAGATGACAATGATAGGGAACTTATTGGTGTACACGAACCGACGGAAATCGGCGATGCGTGACCTCAGTCCCCGGGCATTTCATTGAATAATCGCTGCCTTTCGGACCTCTTCTCTGAAAGACAGTGGCTGGTGAGCCATCATTTACTCAAGCGCTGCGGGTACTGGACTCAAAGCGTCCAGTAATTGCAATGCACTTCTTGCTGACGGTGGGTGCAAGTTGCTTAACAACAAGCGGATGGCGTTAATTAAGGGTCGCAAAAGAGCTCTCACTTGCTGATCTGTGTTCCGCAAGTTCTCCTTTACAGCAGCTTGCTCTGAAGAAGACGGCTTCTGCTGCGGCTCTTCTGGGCATTGTGTACGCGTAAGTGGAGGCCACTCTTCTGTAGGGACTGGTTTGCCCATTTGCTCTTTTACACTTATGCGCTGAGCTACGCACTAGACTTAAGCAGATGGCCTGCTGGTCACGGGATCCAATCCTGATTGCGGCAACTGCATTTTCTATGGAGGCGAGAATACTGTAGGCCCCTGTGCTCAGATTGGGGCACGCGTTAGAGAACCTCAGGTAGTCAAAATTTCCGGAGCCCTTCACAACAGCGCCTCTCAAAATCATATGGTAGATCTTGGGCGTTAAATCTCAATTATCGATCAATTAGACAAGTGCAAATATAAAAGCGTTTCTTTTGCCAATAAGAGGTCGTTATTTGGCTAATCACTTGTATTGAAATGCCTAGCCGAGAGTCTCAAAATTTTAGATCATTCAGTTGCAGAGCAGTGATACATATATGTTTCCACGTTTTGATATTGCAGTATCACTTTTGCATAATGGCAGAGGCTCATCACTCGTTTGAATGACGCGGTTTTTTAAATACACACTAGTAGTCGCCTGTTAGAACCTGACTGTTTGGGAACAGGCCCACGGTACGGCTTTCAGCTCTCCCATAGTAGAGTACTGAGTACTCAAAAACGCTCACTACTTTCTCTAAACAAACAAATGCCCTGATCACGACAGCTTTAGGCTTTCTCATAGTCAAGTACCAAATACTTCAAATCGTTATTCACTTTTTCTAAACATAAATGCTCTCCCATAGTAGTGTTATTGTGCTCTGAATCGTCGAAAATTTTCTTTGCTGAACCCAACAACCTCATGCATTTTCCCTTGTATCGGACGCTGTTGTCATTGGTAAGGTTGCCCAATGGAAGACTATATTTTCTTCCTTAGTAGAGTACCAAGTACTCTAAATTAATAATATTTAAAAAAAATTGTAGTTCTTGTTTTTGTTTTTCAGCACAAGAGCCAATTGTCCCCTTGGTGGATACGAAACAATGCCTTACATTGTGAAACACACCTTTCTTTGTACACATAGTCTTCAATGTTTATATAAGTTTCGTTATGTGGAAGCTCATGAATGTCCCGTTGTTGTTGTACAATTCTTGTATTGTACATATGAACATCACTACGCACGCAAATAAGTTATTTTCGCTTAACCACCTCGACTTCATTGTATATACTAGTTCACTGCATTCATGGAACCGCAGCCCAACGCTTGCTAAACCTTTTAAAACCAGGGAGGTTACGCCCGGCGAGTATAACGTAGCAATTTTTTCTTGTCAGATGGTGCTCAATTAACCAGCCAATGGCCGCTAATGGGGAATGGAAGACAGGAGAATCCGCTTTTGCTTTCTCACAGCTTACGCTTCGTACCTACATTCCACCTTTAACCACCTTGAGTTCATGGCATATACTACTTCACTGTATTCATGGCAATGCGGCTTAATGCTCGCTAAACCTTTCTAAAACCAAGAAGGTTACGACCAACAAATATAACGTAGCAACCCTTTCTTGTCAGATAGCGCTCAATGTACATGACAATGGCTGCTAATCAGGAATGAGAGACAGGAGAATTTGGCTTTTAGTTAACGCGCACGCTACGAATTTTTTATTGTTTAACAACGCCCAGGAAAAATCTCCCACCACCACCACCTTGCAGGTCAAAACGTAAGACTGGTTACATACTAGGACTACGACTACGACTACGAGGGATGAACGGGTGCCACTATATGGAGCTTCGCTCCTAAAAACAGGTGATTGTGACTGCCCAAAACGCTATTTCCGTGCATAGCATAGCACCTGAGGGAGTGCACAAGGGTTGTGCGTTCAACGACATGCAGCCGTCGTCAGACAGGAGGTGGCAATTAAACGCTGGAAGCGTTCACGTAGGTCATGTTGCCAAGCTTGAATCAAAGTAGACCGCGTTTTCGCGCGCAAAGCGATGCACAACTTCACTGTAGTATGGGCCAGCTCCTCAGAAACGCGACGGCGAAGGGAATGCCGTTCAACTGAGCAGTGCAGATGCCACTGGGTTTTAAGCGCATTCCAATGATATGAACGAGACGCAGCGAGTGACACCCGTCTTGCACGGGACACATTTGACTGAGAGCATGCGTCCTGGAGAGCGCGAACATCAAGACGCCATGATTTTTCTGCAAAAGAAAACTTAATTATGAGTTCTCAGAGAATCGGACGATGGTCAGATATATATACACATGGGAAGGAGGGATGGGCGGAACACGTAAGTCGGAGACAAACGCCTCTAAAACACATGAAATATAAGTGTGGTCGAGTCTGCTGGACGATGGTCAGCGGCACCATGTCCAACCAAAAGTATTTCTCTGTATGGGAACTTGCGCATCCAGCAAGAAAAAATGCTGCACAAAGCGCTGCAGATCACGTGAATTCCAAACAGACGAGCCCTACATGGATTTGGTACATCAGTTCGCCTATTTAGCACACAGGTAAAGTCTCAAATTAACATAACAGCTTGCACTGTACATACGCATGATCATCAACGTCTATATTTTGTGCACATATAACTTACGTACGATATATCTCAAAATAAAATTATCTGAAACAATTAACTAACGTTGCTAGCTTGAGGTTCTCGCCTGTTGCTTTGTCATTTTTGCTAGCGTTTCAGAGCGCCGTTGGGCTGGCGGACGCCCATCACGGCAAGCCAGACCCCGAAAAAGGCGCTAGCCTTCAACTTGGTCATCTCGAAGACGTCACTGACGCGACGTCTTCAATGGTAGGAATCGAAGAGGTCTACTGTGTACAGCACTTTGGCGGCCGGAACTTCCAAGTAACCACTAACAGTGAAGCCGCACTGGCTCAAATTGTCGCGGCATCCAAACTCATCATCAGAGGAGAGCGCGTTGCTGTCGTGCCCCTGGGACCTCAACTCACTCAAGTCACCGTTCTGTTCCTGCCGTGTCGCGTCCCCAGCGAGGTCCTCGTGCAAGCATTTTCTCCCTACGGGAAGGTGCTGAACATAAGCAGTGAACTCATGTGGTCGCGCCCAACCGTGACTACGATTCTTCCAGATGGAAATGAAGACATTGTCGCTGGTGTCCAACTACCTCAACGTCGTAGGACATGTAGTGACCTGTGACTCGAAAGGGATCCAGCGAGTGTGGCGCCGATGTAGAGACAGCGCGCACTTCCGCATGAACTGCACATCTGCGTTTTGTGGAAGGTGCGGTGTTTATGGCCACGCTAAAAAGGGCTGCTCACTGCCTTGTCGCTAGTGTGCTGACCCGCTTGCCACCATATTCCGAGGCGCTGTCCAAGAATTACCCGCCATTTCAACCAGGAATGCAACCCAAGAACAAGGACATCGTATTGTCGACACCAGGTGCGGATATTTCTCAGGACGAAGTTGGGCAGAGTGCGGCGCCACACCAGATACCACACCAAACGTCCGCTGTGTCTCCAGCTAGCCCGGACAAGGCTGCCCCTCAAGGCACAGATTATCTATTCAGTGACCCGCGACCAGTGGCGATTTCCACAAAACCACAGGCCAAGCCCTCGCCAGAAAAGGCGCCTCTCAGTGGATGCGTCGCATATGGTGACGTGATATCTGATGCTCACCCCATGGCACCCAGTTTTCTGTTAGTCCTATTACTAAAGAGACTGTTCCAAGGTGACGAGGTTTTCATCAACGAGGACTCAAACAGCACTATGAGTGACACGGTCCTGCAGATAGATGACGAGAGCACTCCAAGCGACATCAGCCGGGAATGTCTAGAAGCGTTTGTACCAGTTTCGCTCAAGAGCCTCGGCACCAAGCGCCAAAGAATATCCAGCAGTGACTCGGAGGCTCCCACCAAACTGCGCACATTGACGCGGCACCGGAAGCCCTGTGCTTCCAGAGGGTCATCTTTTTGTGACAAGGGGAAGAGCATCTTGTGGGGCACCTGTTCCCACGTCTGTCAGAACTGTGCCCCGTCTAGTATCCAGGTTAGTCTTTAGTGTTTATGATGACTACCTCATCGAATATTATTTCTTTCAACGTGATTTTTCTACCTTTTTGTAAATAAATTCTCTTCCTCTCTCTTTCAACGTGAAATCTTTTCACAGTACAGTAAAGCAGGTAGAGGTGAAAGTGTAGCTCGTGCTGCAAATGGTGATGTTTAGCGCCTGCAGGAAACTAATATTTTTTCGCTATCTGACGTTAGGGCTTTTAAACGAAAGTTTACCTTACAATGCTCTTTCTCTTTCGCTACAACTCGTTTTACGGGAGTAGGCAAGATTAAATTTAATCGGGCTTTATTGAAAGGTCACAATTTTTTTATGACAGCGTTGCTAGAATACTGGCTCTGGATTGTACCTACTTTTTTTCGAATGAGGACACTCTGTGTGTATGTGCCTGCACAAGCTGGACAACCTAATGATTTTTTTTCGAAATTTGGATATATTTATTCTAGAGGGTCGACACGTAATTTTAAAGGTGGGAAGTAGGCACGAAACGCGAGCCATAAGAAAGTGTGCATGTGCCACCTCTCGTTTAGTCCTTGGAACGTCCGCTGGATGGTGGTGCTTCTATATCGGGAATATCTGGGCGTATGGATAAGCAATGGGACCGAGTATCTGAGGGAACACGAAATATACGTGACGACTAAAGGTAAGAGGAATGCAGCAGTCATGAAAAATAGGGCACTGTGGAATTACAATAGGTATAATGCTGTGAGAGGAATATGGAAAGGGGTCATGGTTCCTGGGCTGACGTTCGGCAATTCGGTCTTGTGCATGAGATCAGAAGTTCAAGCAAGATTAGAAATTAAGCAACGTGGAATAGGTAGGCTTGCTTTAGGAGCTCACGGGATTACACCAAATCAGGGAGTACAAGGTGATATGGGATGGACATCGTTTGAGGGCAGGGAAGCTAGCAGCAAGATAAAATTTGAGAAGCGATTGAGAAAAATCGGGGAAGAGCATTGGGCTGGGAAGGTTTTCAGCTACTTGTACATGAAGAATGTCGATACAAAATGGAGGAAGCGAACCAGGAAGTTGACTGGTAAATACTTAGAAAACAGTAGGTGGCCAAACCAAAAAGAACTATTGGTTAAGAAGAAAGTCAAGGAACCAGAGACTGACATGTGGAGAATGGGCATGATTAAGAAGTCCGCAACAGAGATCTATCGAACTTTTAAGCAGGAAATTACCAAGGAAAGGATCTATGATAATACTCGGGGTAGTTTTCTACTGTTTGAGGCCAGGACGGGAGTACTGCGAACCAAGACATATCGGGCCAAATACGAAGGGGTAGACACAGTATGCAGTGCGTGTGGAGAGGAAGAAGAAACTGCCGAACACTTGACAATGTTCTGTAAAGGGCTTCACCCTATAGTTCAGGATGATGGCGCAGAGTTTTTCAAAGCACTGGGGTTTAGGTACCGGGAGGGCAAATTAAAGTTTAAGCGGGTAGACTTAACTAGAAGGAGGTTATCTGATTGGTGGCTAAAGTCAAGGCACGAGTGAAAATTAAACTTTTCACTGCAAAGTACGATTCCTCAAACTCACTTTTTAAGAAAAAAATATAGTTTTTGGTTCTTTAGGTATCACGGCTTGGTGGCGCTAGCCACCGCCCGATCTAAAGGGTACAGCCATATCCATCCATCTATCGTGTCTAAGCAGGCTTTGAGAGAGGCAGTGAGCGAAATAATAATCTTTGGAGAAGTTCCCGATGGATGGAAACTTAGCAGGGTGAGCATGAATATATGATGAAAAGATGTGAGATGGTGGTACTTGGAGCATTGAATAGATGGACGAACGGACACACACACTGATGCATATATGGACTCACGGATGGCTGCACTGACGGATTGACGCATGGACGGACGCAGGGGCGGATGCATAGACGATCTCAGGGACGGACGCACAGATAAACGTGCAGACGCACGAACAGATGCACGCATGGACGGGCGAATGAACGCACGGACGATCACACAGGCAGACGCATGGACTGGCAGTAGCAAGCACGAATACACGGATGAATGCTTCGCCCCACTCTACTTTAAGAGAATTTTATTACCCGATATATCTTAGACAGCTTATGTGAACACAGAAAAATGGACAATGGTGATCAATGCGTATGTACAATGCAAGCTGTTATATGCAGCAAAAAGACCTTATTGCGTATGCAGTGATGTAAAATGCAAAAATTTCACAACAAAGACAGGACATTTATGACATCGAATTGATTAAACCTAAAAAAAGAGTAAGGCTATATGAACAAAGAAGAGGGGTCATTCACAGTGTAGGGTGATGTTTTGCATTCACCTGTGAGGATAGTTTGCTCTCGCGCTCAAGAAAACTATGACAAAAAAAAAGACTTGCTTCTAAAGAAGAATAGGAAAATATGCACTGTAATGTCACAGTGGTACAAGCTCTGGCCCACCTCCTCAATAGGGGAGGAAAGGCATGGACACTCTGTTGTTTTTTACAATAATGAATCGTGTAGATCAGCGTCGGAGGAAAGCCTCCTCTCCCAGCATGACCTGTTCTGCGTTGAGATGCGTAAGCATAAGGTTTCTTAGCCGATGTAGCAGAGGAAACATGGCTGTCTGAGAGCTTCCCCTCAGGTGGGCCTGTCTCTCCGCTTCCATAAGACGAAGGCTTCGAAAGCCATTAAGAGTTCGACGAAGTTATCCCTGTGGCTAGACTTCCACTGCATACTTATTTAGAACATACTGGTAACCATGTGCCAAAAGATGCGCGCTACGATACGTTCATGAAACACATGGTTCAGCACTTCGACGCTGCCGCGTTGCGGACATGTGGCGGAGGGTGCCACGACCCACGTCACAAGGCGGTCAGCCATTGGTAAAGTCACCCATTCCATAAGCCAGTTTAGATCACGGACTTCGGAGAGAAGGGGCGTGTTTGTAAGAGAGAGAGAGATAGACTTTATTAATTTCCGGCAGATTGCTGGGATGGGCTCCCACCTAGGGGCCAACGGACAGACCGTGTCTCCCGGCTGCTTCCTTTGCCTGCTGGATCGCCCAAAGTTGCTTGTCCAGGCCCGAACTGAGCAGCGCAGTCCGCCAACGCGCCCGAAGGTCTTCAATGGAGGCCGCGACCCCTAAATTTCTGACTAATGCTGGACATTCCCATAGGATATGGTCGAAAGTGGCTCTGGTGGTACAGTACTGGCATAGATTAGAACTATAGACGTCAGGATATATGTGGTGCATGGTGACAGGGTTCGTGTATGTGCGTGTTTGTAGCTGTCGCCACTGAACGGACTGGGCCCGATTTAGCTTGGAGTGAGGCGGAGGGTACTCCCGCCTTTGCAGTCGATAGTGTTGAATTATGTCATTAAATTTAGTGAGCCGATCGTCCCATTCCCACACCGGTGCAGAAAGGTCCGTTTGGGTGGCCGCTTCGTCTGACGTGACTCGGAACGTAAGACCTCGAGCCACGTTGTGCGCCACTTCATTCGGACTGGCCTCCGCGTTACCTAGTGGTGTGTGGGCAGGGAACCACAAGATGTGTACGCATTTGTCCGCCTCGTGAATTTTGCCTGTATTAAGAATCCGCAATGCCTCGGGGGAGATTCTGCCGCTGGCGTAGTTTCGAACGGCTGTCTGCGAGTCGCTGATTACGCATGAGGCGTTAGTGTGGGCTATGGCCATCGCAATAGCCACTTCCTCTGCCGTTTCCACGTTCCGTGTGATGATTGACGCGCTGCTTTTGCATTGTTTTGTGTGGTCTACGACCGCAGCCACGAAGTGGTGACGTTCCTTGTAGCGTGCTGCGTCGACAAAGACTGCCTCATGGCTGCGCTCAAACATCTTTGACATGGTCCTGGCTCTACTGACACGTCTGCCCTTGTTGTGTTCAGGGTGCATGTTTCTTGGTATGGGTGGTACTGTTAGCTTAGCACGGATAGTGCGTGGTATGTCGTGTTTGTCTCCGTGTTGAGTGTGGTAAGTAATACCGAGATTACATAGAATCTGGCGGCCTGGCTTAGTCTTGGCTAAACGCTCGAATTGGGAGATTTGTTGCGCATCAATAAGTTCCTCAAGGGTATTGTGTAAACCAAGTTGAAGGAGTAGTTCGGTTCTGGTGTTTTGAGGCAGGCCTAGCACTTGTTTGTAAATTTTCCTAATTAGGCTGTTGAGTTTTGACTTTTCCGCGGTGAACCATCGGTGGTACGCCGCCGTATAGGTGATGTGAGTTAGAACAAATGCTTGGATCAAACGGATGATGCTGGCCTCTTTCATGCCTTTGTGTTTATTGGTAATGCGCCTAATGAGGCGCATCGTGTTAGACACTCTGGCTTCAATGTTGCGAACTGTCTCTCCGTTGGTACCCTTACTTTCTATGATCAAACTTAGCACTCTGATTTTGTCCACGGTTGGTATGGCGTGACCATCGCTTTTAGTGAGTGTTATATCAGCGTGTGCCTGCGCTTGGAGATGTTGTTTGGGTGGCCGACCTCTAACTGTAGGGCGATATAGCAGTAGCTCAAATTTCTCCGCCGAGCAGGATAGTCCAGTTCCTTGTAAATACCGTTCGACTGTGTCAATCCCCTCCTGTAATCTCTGTTCAATGGAACCGTCACTGCCGTCGCACACCCAGAGGGTGATGTCGTCGGCGTAAATGGTGTGATGAAGTCCTTGGATTGTTTGTAAGAGTCCAACGTATTTTCGCCCAGCATTTCCGGCGTTGTTCCTCAGTTAGGCTTTTAAGTGCTATTAGTTCGTTTATGTGGGTGGGGGACATTTCCATAAGTTCTTGAACTGAAAAATCTTTTCGCCATTGTTGCAAAGACTTTAAACATGTGTGTATTACGCCGGTAGCTGTTCAGCAGCTGGTCCCGTGTTGTTTGCTGAACCAAAAAATCTTCTAAAGGTTCCTAGTAGATACACTACGAGTTGCCTGCCTCGATGCGATGAGTTCTGTAAGAGTGTCCAGATGTTTTTGAGGGCCAACTTGCAGCACATTACATCAAGGTTGGGTATACTGAGCCCTCCCCATTTTACTGGTAGGCGGACCAAGGCTCTAGCAACAGCTTCGGCATGGCCATCCCAAAAAGAGGAGCCGCACACAGTAGCCACTCTCAGCAAAACCCGACGAGGTGGTCGAGCAATTCTGGCTCCATAAAGCAGTGGCGCTGTTATGCAGGTTTTATTTAGATGAGCTCTTTCAGTAAAAGGTAGTTGAAAAGCTCTGGCGACTTCAATGCGTCTGTCCACTTTGCTTTGGATCTCTTTTTATCTGGTGCGGGCTACCTCACCAGTCGATAGGAAAGTTACACCTTAGACTTTAACTCCTTGGATGATTTGGACGCCATCAGGGAACTCCTCAATGTGCCTCCCAAAGCATAATGCTTTGCTTTTTCCGGGATTAAGACGTGCTCCCGACAGGTAACTATACGTGTGAAATATTCGCAAAAATGCTCTGTAGCTATCTATTTTCCGAATAAACAACGAGATGTCATCGGCGTATGCCGCTACTTTCACTTCGCCCAAGCCTGGGAGAGGAAAACGGCGTATCGAAGTGCATTTCTGAATTTGTTTCAATAATGGATCTATGCATAATACAAAGAGAATTGCGGAGAGGGGACAGCCTTGTCGAATACGCCTACTTACTGCATTAGGTTCAGATGTACAGCCATTCACTACTAATGACGTTCCTAAATCTGTGTAGAGTTAGCAGAGGACGTCGGTTAAATGTGCTGGGAAGCCATAATACTCAAGCACAGTGAAGACATTCTTCCATTCTACGCGATGAAAAGCTATTTCTTGATCCAAGGAAACAAATATGCCAGATATTTGTGTTCTTGTAGCGTACGTGAACAATTCGCGAGTCAGCGCAAGCAAGGAATAGATCGTACGACCTGGAACACTACGTGTTCATATGTCGCTTACTATTTCCGGTAGAATGGTAGTTATGCGGTGTGCAAGGATGGCTGTCAATATCTTATAATCTGAGTTAAGTAGAGAAATGGGCCTCCACGCCCTTGGATCGGACAGCCCTCCCTCGCTTTTAAGCCACAGTATAACTCTGCTCTCTCGAAACGTATTCGATCTGATTCCGTCAGCAAGAAGCCCATTTAGCAAAGGTGGACTTGTATTGTTTCAAGGAAAGTTTTGTAGAAACTCAGAAGTATCGCCGGTGGTGGCGATGGTGGTGGCGGTTGCATTCATGTGCTGAAGCACGAAGCGTAATTCATCCAGCGTCACTGGGCTGCACCGACTATCGTGAAGCTCCTCCGGTACGTGGGAAATTCCCGGGCAAAACTCATTAACTATGATGGCATGGATCACGTCGCTCGCGTTCTGTGCCCTGAAAAGATTCACAAAATGCGCTTCAAAAACCCTCATTATGTCTTCTGCTCGTGTAGACTGTTCACTGTTCGCCCCACTTTGTGTGTATAAAAAAGTGTTTAACGATTTAGAGTACTTGGTAATCCACTATGAAAGAGCTTAAAGCCGTCCCGTGGACCACAAACATGCACAAATTTATCTGGTTGCTACAATCATCCTAATCAATGATAAACACTCTCTCCATCATTTACTTCATGGATATGCTGTCATTTTGTGCGACGTGTTCCAGTGTTTTACGTCCACAGCATTCTACAAAACCCGCTAAACAGCACTAGCAGTCTATGTGCATTACTTACAACTACTGTCTTCACCATCAAAAAAAATTGTGCGTAAACGTAGCCAATATTAGTACATTTGCTTGCAGCCCATGCGTTTTAACCTAATACGGTAAAAGCCACACAATATAATACGCGAAGTACAAAATATATTACAGCATATCTACGGAGTGAATGATGAGTGGGGTGAGGCCTCGGAGGGTTTTTGTCGAAATCCATCCATCAGGCCATCTGTCTGTCTGTCTGTCTGTCTGTCTGTCTGTCTGTCTGTCTGTCCGCACTTGCTGAGTGAGTCATTTAACTAGGCAGTCACGTACGAGCTAGGAAGTACAGACCCAATGCTTTAGGATCTTCGCCCATAAAAAATACATGCAGTAACATTGAACGTGAAAGCTGTAGGAAATGCGGAGCAGAGATTCGCTTGCCTTTCGGCGAGGCTGGCTTTCACGGCCAAGTAAAGCCTCTGGATCTTTATGGCCAATCCCGTGCTATCGTTGCAAATGTGCAGCCACAGTGGTGGTAAAAAAATCACAGCATATCTACAAAGCGCATGATGATGAGTGGGGCGAAGCATCCGTCCGTCTGTTCGTTCTTGCTTCCGTCCATCCATGCGTTCATCTGTGCGACCGCCCGTGCGTAAATCCTTCCACTCGTCTGTCCATCCGGGCGTCCGCCCATCCATCCGTGCGCCCATCTATGCATCTGTCTGTCTCTTTGTCCATCCGCCTGTTCATCTAGTGAAATCTTCAAGTACCACCATATCCCATATTTTTATCATATATTCAGCGTGTGGAAGTACCGCCATCAAGAGGACACTGCTGTCCAACCCTCACTAAACCTTACCTTGCTAAAGCAAAGGTTGTTACGCTGAGCGAGTTAAACGTGGCAACCCTTTCTAGTCAGATAGTGCTCTAAGTGCGTCCTTCTGATAGTAGTTATTTTTTGTAAGCATCAAATTCAAGGAATAGAAGAATAAACTTTTTTTAAGGCCCGGCAGCTTTCACCGGGCGCTGTCCCTCCCTTTTCCCTGCCCACTATGATGGCGGTGCCTCGGGTGACCGCTTAAAGTCCTTGAACCCGGGCGACATCATCAGCTTGCTGGACGTCAAAAAGCTCATCGGCCAGCTCGGCGCTGGTGAGTGCCGCATAGCGACGGCAGTGCAGCTGACGCCGCCGATCGGCAACAGTGAATGCAGCCACGGTGGAGGCTGGCCCCTGCCCTCGCGCGATGCTAGCCGCAGCAATCGGCCTCGGAGTTTGTCCTTGCCCAACATACGTCGCGAAAGGAGCGGTGGCAGTGACGTCAACTTTTCCAGCACACACCCAAAGCATGTGCCGCAGTGTGGCCCTTTCCCCGAACGCTTAACATCAACGCCGACTACGGCGTTGCTTAACATACGTGTGTCGAGAATAGGTGAGGATGACACAGGTGTAGTATACTCGTCTCTGTAAGTTAATTCATCAGAAACAACTATATTTTCTATTTTTGATTAACCTGCGCGAGTTTCCTCTTCTATTGAAAAAAATGGCAGCATGTTCACGGAGTGAATGATAAAGAGTGGGGCGAAGCATTCGTCCATCCATTCGTTCTTGCTTCCGTCCGTCCATGAGTCCGTCTGTGTGACTGTGCGTGCGTCTGTTCGTGCGTCCATCTCTGCTTTCGTCCATGCATCCGCACCTGCGTCCGTTCATGCGTCCATCCATGTATCTGTCTGTGTCCATTCGTCCATGTATTCAACAATCCAAGTACCATCGTCTCGCATTTTTCATCACATATTCACCTTTTAGAAGCACCGCCATCCAGCGGACATTCCAAGGACTAAATGAGAGGTGGCACACGCACACTTTCTTACGGCTTGCGCTTCGAGTCCACTTCCCACCGTTAACCACCTCGAGTTCATGGTATATACTAGTTCACTGTATTCATGGCACTGCGGTCCAACGCTCGCTAAACATTTCTAAAAATAAGGAGGCTACACCCAGCGAGTGTAACGTGGCAACACTTTCTTCCCAGATACTGCTCAATGTACATGCCAATGGGTGCTAATAGGGAATGAGAGACAGGAGCATTCGGCTTTTAGTTAACGCGCACGCCACCAACTTTTTATTGTTCAACAAAACACAGGAAAAATCTCCCACCAGCACCACCTTGCAGGTCAAAATGTAAAACTGGTTACAAACTATGATTATAACTACAACTACGAGGGACGAACGGGTGCCGCTTATTGAGCTTCGCCCCTAAGACTAGGTGCGCATGGCCGCTCCTCTAGTCCAGCCGTGGAGGTGGCTACTTACTACTACGACGACTACTACAAATATCGCGGGCGCACAACCCGCGGCAGAGACAGCTTCGCCCCCAAAAGAACTTGGACCATCTGACCATCTCCCCGAAACGAACCCTGATGGGATGCGAAGCAGCAGCGTTGCGCACGGGTGCACTCACGGGTTGAACGGTACTAACGCGTGTGGTGTGGTGAGCGCTGCAGGATTCGTTTAAAGCGATTGCGAGCGTAGTTCTTAACGTTTCTCTAGAATGGACACGGACGCTGCACTGAAGCTGACATGCGTTTCGTCTTGACAACCACAGCCTTATGATTGCGGAACTGAGAAGTTCCTGCAGACATACGACGTCGAAGTTAATAAACACCAGATCTATGCACGTTCCCTAATTCGTGGTGGGTAGTTTCAGTTCCGCTGACATGCCCATCAGCGAGTGCATGTTACGCATGTTATCGACGAGCCATTCTCTTCCTACTCCGCTGACGTCAAAGTTGAAGACTCCTGCGACTATAACAGGCACGCGTCGACATATCTTGCCACAATAAGTTGATACGTGGATTTTAACGTTCCGAAACCACCATATAATTATGAGAGACACCGAAGTGGACGGCTCCAGAAATTTCGACCACCCGGGGTTCTTTAACGTGCGCCCAAATCTGAGCACACGGGCCTACAGCATTTTCGCCTCCATCGAAATCGCAGCCACTATAGCCGGGATTTGATCCTGCAACCTGCGAGTCAGCAGCCGAGTATGTTACCATTAGACCACCGTGGCGGTAGTTGTCACAATCAGTCAGCGTCTCCTCCAGACAGCGCTGAACCTTGTTCCTTCAGGAGGTTGGTAACGAGGTACAGCGCGATGAAGACGATGTCCCCGAAGCGCACGGCAACGCACTCGAAGCAGGGGGTGGTAAAAGCTTTATTTGACCAAGGTATTCGGGCACGTATGGTCGAGGGTCGCCGCATGACCCCTACTGTGCTATGCGTTCATGAGTTCATGTAGTGGCATGACGTAGGCAGCCCGGTCAGTGGCGGTCTTCTGCTTGGCTGCGGGTCCATCGAGCGCAGCATGGTCTCCCATTCCTCCCATGTGGTAATTGGCTGGTCGGGGGGGGGGGTAGTGGTTAGAAGAGGAGAAAGGCACCTAATTTCTGCAGCCCGGTTGGGAGCAAGGCGCAGTGCCTAAAAATAGTGGTCAGTGAATGCGGGCCCTGCGGGGGAGGGTACGCCGGGCAATTGAGGAAGATGTGGGTAGGGGAAGCGTGGGGGTGAGTGCATTGAGCAGAAGATGGGGAGTATGTTCCTGTGAAGATACGGTAAAAGAAATGGGAATAGGGAAGTGTGCAGGTCTGAAGGCGACGCCATAATATCTGATGAAAATTGTCCAGGGATTGGTGGGGTGGAGAGTATAGCTATCGTTCCGCGTGGCATACTTCAGTCATCTCGCTGAAAGAATGCATGCGCTACCTGGAAGAGCCCGACTCTGAGTCCGCCGCCGTCCGGTTGAAGAGACCTCGGGCGTGGTCATTGGCGGCTTCTTTTCCGTGATTTCCAGAGGCAGCAGGCACTCAGATCAGCTCCATATGGTGGCCCGATGTTTGGGGGGTGAGCTGAGTATGCCGAAAACGGTCTCATGGACTCGGCTTCGTGCAAAATTCAGAATTGTGGTTTCAGGGGCTAAGCTCTTTAGAGCGGCACCTGTTCGTCCCTCGTCGTAGTCATTGTGCGTAACCAGTGTTATGCTTTGACCTGCAAGGTGGTGCCGGTGGGAGATTTCTCCTGTGCATTGTTGAACAATAAAAAATCCGCAGCGCGTGCACGTTATCTCAAAGCCGAATGCTCCTGTCTCTCATTACAAATTAGCAGCCATCGTCATGTACATTGAGCACTATTTGACAAGAAAGGGTTGCTAGGTTATGCCCGCTGGGCGTAACCTCCTTGGTTTTAGAAAGGTTTAGCGAGCATTGGGTCGCCGTGCCAAGTATAGAGTGAACTAGTATATACCATCAACTCGAGGTGGTTAAAGGTGAGAAGTAGACACGAAGCGCAAACCGTAAGAAAATGTGCGTGTGCCACCTCTCATTTAGTTCTTAGAATGTCCGCTGGATGGCAGTGCTTCTATATGCGGAATATATGATGAAAAAATGCGAGATGGTGGTACTTGGAGTGTTGACTGGATGGGCGAACGGATACACAGACAGATGCATGGACGCACGCGCGAATGCCTGCATGGACGGATGTACGCATGGACGGACGCGTGGACGGACGCAGGGGCGGATGCATGAACGAACGCAGGGATGGACGCACGGATGAACGTGCGGACGCACGAACAGATTCACGCACGCACTGGCGGATGGACGCATGGACGGTCACACAGACGGACGCATGTACGGACGGAAGCAAGAACGAATGGACAGAAGCAAGAACAAATAGATGAACGGATGCTTCGCCCCACTCTCCATCATTCACCCCGTGGATATGCTGCCATTTTTTATGACCAGGCAGACACAACCTGCACATCCGCTTCCTCCGTATAATTGATCCCAATTTTTTGCGCATTTCGAAGAGATGTCATGGTCGGCCATGCGGACAAACATTGATATAAAAAATGACAGATCGCACGGACAGTGTAAATCGATGATATGCGAAGCACGAATGAGAAAGTTTGATATGTTACTTTAAAATCAACACAACGTTACGAGGTGACGGTGAATGGTGCCCTACATCACTTCCGTGTCATGCTTATCATGTTTGAATGTGTCGTTTACCTTCGTCATCTGTTCAGGTCACGTGATTTTAAGTATATGTGAAGCTAATGAAATGGCCGCGAGCACGCCATCAGCATGGTATGTTGTCATGTTCTTACAAGACACGTGTATCAGGATTATCATGTTTCACCAGTCATGTACTTTCGTAATGCATTGACATCACGTAGCACCAAATTTGGTATATGTGGAGCTAGCAAAAGGCCGCGAGCGCATCATGAAGGACCCAATACACTCCAAAGTAGCTTTGACGCGCGCGCATGCTGGGCACAGTGACGCTACAATAGCAGCAAAACGGAGCACTATATATAGTCTGAAGCCAGGCTCCACCACGCAACCAGCGCGACCAGCGCCCGTCAGCATGGCACGACGGCAACAGGCCGGGGCGTTACCCAGACAACACATCGTCTCCCTCTTTTAGTGACGAAGGGACGCCGGACGCGCTGAAACATGCATACGTCAAAGCAACGCAGCTCGACACGCGCATACGAGTATATGACAGGACCATCGCCTGGCGTGTCAACGCCAGCGTGACGAGACGAAATGAACGCAGGCGAGCATGCGCACCGCGTCACGTCGTAATAGAGAGTTTTAGTACTGCGGAATGGCGCTACGTACGCATCACGCAAGCGCCTTGCGTTATGTGGCATCGTTTGCCACTAATCGGCTTTTAGTACGCCGTAGTACCCGCGTACGTAACGAGCGTGAAGCGTGTTGCGCCATCTGGTAGATCAATATAGAAGCACGTGTTGTTGACAGCCAATGTGAGCCAATCCAAGTGGTATAGCCAGATTATGGCCATATTTTTAGCCACAGAGCCGGCCGGTGCTTGCCTTCGTTGCCGCCATTTTGCTAAACGAAATCTCGTGCTGTCGCGAACTTGTTAGAGAGCGGCGCGATCACCTCATAGGTACGCACGCACGCATCTCTTGCGTGCGTACATAGCGGCTGCGTACGTAATGCGATACGTGCGCGCTGCGATCTGCACATGCGCACTACGCAGAACGTGGCGTTCTTACGTACGCAACGCCGCTACGTACGCAGCGTACGCAGTACTAAAACTCTCTATTGTATTGGCACCTTGACTGTGGCATGTTTTCATGTTCTCACATGACACGTATCTCATGATTATCATGTTTGCATCAGTCACATACATTCGTAATCCAATGAAGTCACGTATTACCAAATTTGGCATACTTGAAGCCAGCAAATTGGCCTTGAACGTATAATCAGTGTGACGTATAGTCATGTTGTTACATGATACGCATATCATGATTATAAGCGAATTTTAGTACTGCGTACGCTGCGTACGTGGTGGCGTTGCGTACGTGAGGATGCCACGTACTGCGTAGTGCGCATGCACAGACCGCAACGTGCCCGTATTGCGTTACGTACGCAGCCGCTACGTACGCACGCATGAGATGCATGCGTGCGTACGTACCAGGTGATCGCACCGCTCTCGAACAAGTTCGCGACAGCGCGAGACTTCGTTTTGCAAAATGGCGGCATCGAAGGCAAGCACCGACCGGATAGAGCGTACTAGAACTTTAGACCGGCTCTGTGGCTTAAAATATGGCCATAATCTGGCTATAACACTTGCATTCGCTCACATTGGCTGTCAACAACACGTGCTTCTATTTTGATATACCAGATGGCGCAACACGCTTCAGACTCGTTACGTACGCGGGTACTACGGCGTACTAAAAGGCGATTAGTGACAAACGACGTCACGTAACGCAAGGCGCTTGCGTGATGCGCACGTAGCACCATTCCGCAGTACTAAAACTCTCTATTATGTTTGAAGGTGTCATTACATAGATCGTCCGTTCACGTCACGTAATACCGAATTCAGTACATGTGAAGCTAACAAAACGGCTGCTAGCTTATCATGAGCGTAGCATGTAGTCATGTTGTTACATGACACGCATCTCATGTTCATCATGTTTGCACCAGTATCATACGTTCGTCATCCATTCACGTAACGCAATACCAAATTTGGTATTAGGGAAGCTAGCGAAAAAGTTACCAGCACATCATGAGCGTGGCATGTAGTCGTGTTGTTACATGACACGCAATTCATGTTTATCATGTTTGCACCAGTATCATACGTTCGGCATCCATTCACGTAACGCAATACAAATTTTGGTATAAGGGAAGCTAGTGGAAAAGCCACCAGCGCATCATGAGCGTAGCATAGTCATGCTGTTACAAGACAGGCATGTCATAATTATCATGTTGCAGCAGTCACATACCTCCGTTATTTATTCGCGTACTGTAATACAAAATTCACTATATGTAACGCTAGCGAAACGACCGTGAGCGCATCATGAGCATGGCATGTAGTCATGTTGTTACACGACACGCATGTCATGATTTTCATGTTATGTCTGTCGCTTGTGTTCGCCATGCAGTAATGTCATACCATACCAGTTTCACAACATGCCATGTGAACGAAACCATCACTACAGCTGCAGGACCATGAAATGTATATCATGACATTCATGGCAAACATGTCATGGTTTTCATGTTATGACTAGTTAAATGTGTTCGTCATACAGTCATGGTACGCCATCCAAATCGGGTATCGATGCCATTATCGAAACGGCCAGGAGAGCTAAAAGTCGTAGGTGGCTAGAAAGATATTATATATATATATATATATATATATATATATATATATATATATATATATATATATATATTTATAAGTGCACTCCAATTCGCAGAAGTTCGCTAAGAAATGCATCGCATTCATTATTGGCAGATTCCTCGTACAGTGGGAATCGACGATATACAAAGCACGATTGAAAAATGTTGATATGTCACTTTGAAATCAGCACAACGTTACGAGGTGGAGGTAAATGATGCCGTACATGACTTCCATGCCATGATTAGGTTGCATGTGTCGTTTACCTTCGTCATCTGTTCACGTCACGTGATTCCAAACTAGCGAAACAGCCGCGAAACTAGCGAAACGGCCGTGAGCACGCTATGAGCGTGGTATGTTGTCATGCTCTTACATGACACGCGTCTCAAGCTTATGATTTTTCCACCAGTCATATGTTTCGCCATCTGTTGGCGTAAAATAATATCGAGTTTGGTATATGTGAAGCCAGAAAAACGGCTGTGAATGCATCATGAAACGCCCAATATACTTCAATGTAGCGTTGACGCGCGCACACGCTGGGCACAGGGACGCTACGTTAGCCAAACGCGAGCATTCTATAGTCTGACGCCAGGCGCGACCAGCGTCCGTCAGCACGACCCGATGGCAAGCAACGTGAAAAGCAACCTGCTGCATTTCGCGCCGATGCGTTACCCAGCGAACACTGCGTCTCCCTCTTTTCGGCAAGAGTGGCGATGTGGGCTTGTTGGCGAAACATTTGAAAGAAATTTGTGTAGCGCGAGGTGAAAAAACGAACACAGGAAAGAATAGACTGAGAAGACAGAGCGCTATTCTTTCCTGTGTTCGTTTTTTCGCCTCGCGCTACACAAATTTCTTTCTTCCCTCTTTTCGGGACGGAGGGACACTGGACGCGCAGAAACGCGCATGCGGTAAAGTAACGCACGATGGGGCGTGCATGCGAGTATATGGAAGAACCGGCGCCTACGTAGCAACGCCGGCGTGACGCGACGAAATCAGCGCCGGAGAGCACGTGCACCATGTCACGTCGAAATGTATTCGAGCCTTGACTGTGGCTTGTAGTCATGTTGATGATGAGTGGCACAAGGGCCAATTGATAGCCAAAGAGCGCCATTTCAATTGACTTCAGATATGAACAATGATATGGTGCATGGCTGTAAAGGGGCTTAAAATTCCGCACTCTAACGCGGGTTAAAACATGAGAGTAATAAAATCATGACTGTGGCGTGACATATGTGTAGTGATAGCGGATTGCAAAATGTCATGATAATAAAACCATAATGAAGATGTAGTCACCGCAGCCACGACCACTCTATAGGGGTCGTGCTACGGATGACCTCGAAATATCGGGTGAAAGCTTTGCACATCTTTTAAAAAGGTAAAAAAGTGTTTGCAGTTTAAAAAGCGGATCCCTACCGATGAGCATCCCAGGGTGTAGAGGGAGCTGCTGTCGGTAAGGCAGTAAAAAGTGCTTTTTTCTTAGATCATCTAGCTCATTTCACTGGACGAGAATGTGGAGAACCGTAAGGGGCTCTCCACATCTCTCACAATAAGGTGTATCACCGGTAGACAGAAGAAATCAATGTGTAGCATGCGTATGTCCTGTTCAAAGCCTTGTTAGTGTCACTTCTGTGTGTCGTGATTTTGATAGTAGCGGCCAATAACCTAGTTGCGGCTTAATAGCATGGAGTTTATTTTCTGTGTGTTTATCCCACATGATCTGCCAATACCCCCTGAGCTTTCGTTTTATAAAAGGTTTTAAGTCAAGTGCAGGGACTAGTGTTGATGCATTGGCAGTAGTGACATTGGCGCAAGCAGCCAGATTGTCGGCCAAAACGTTCCCTTGTATTTCACGGTGCCCTGGAACCCAGCAGACAACGACATGCTGTTTTGATGTGTAGAGTGTGCACAGAAGGGAGTAGAGTGACACTAGCACGGGGTTCTTGTGTTTTTTTAGGAGTTTTCAGGGCTTTGACCACGCTTAGGGAATCTGTGTATATTACCGCCTTTCGTAATTTTATCTGTTCAATGTGTTTTACGACCGCCAGTATTGCGTAAGCTTCTCCTGTGAACATGCTTGCATTAGGATGAAGAACGCCGGCCTCGGAAAAGGACCGCTACATATGACACAGAAGTGTTTGACTTTGACGCATCGGTAAAGAACTCAGGTCATGTGTATTTATGTTGTAGTTCTAAAAGGTATGTATGTATGTGTGCAAGTGGTGCGTGCTTTGTGACATCAACAAAAGAGACATCACAGTCTATAAGCTGCCACTGCCACGGTGGCAGATATGTTGCAGGAGCCATCAAACTGGGGTCAAGAAGAGGTACACCTGTTTTTTCGGCCAGGCTCCTTACACGCAGCGCGTAGGGCTGCCTAAACAAAGGACGGTTCTCGAACAAGCCAGAACAAAACAAATCATTAATTGTGAAATGGGAAGGATGTTTCTTGTCTGCCTTCACCTTCAAAAAGTACAAAAAAGGACAGGGAACATCTTTGTAGGTGGAGCGACCATTCATTCGAATCCACGTACAGGCTCTCTACAGGGCTGGTGCGGAAAGCACCCGTAGAGAGGCGAATGCCTAGATGGTGGACAGGGTCGAGAATTTTCAAGGCTGATGGTGTTGCCGACTGATAGATTATAGCACCCTAATCTAGGCGTGTGCGTACGAGGCTTTTATATAAGTTAATTAAACATTTCCTGTCACTACCCCATGTAGTGTGTGACAACACTTTCAAAATGTTCATTGTGTTTTCATGTTTTTAAGCAGCTGTCCCTTAAATACTCGATGTGTGGCATGAAGGTTAGCTTAGTGTCTAATACGAGACCAAGAAACTTGTGCTCGGTCTTCACTGACAGAGGTTGACCATGCAGGTCAATGTCGGGGTCAGGATAGAGGCGCCTCTTTCGGCTGAACAAGGCACAAGCGCTCTTTGCGCGTTGAGTATAAAACCATTCTCGTTTGCCCATTGAGATACCTTGTTCAACCCTAGTTGATCTTGACGTTCGCACATTGAGATGTTGCACGATTTGTAACCAATCTGCACATCATCGACATATATGCAGTAAAAAATATTTCGTGGGAGAGACAGGTGCAAGGAATTCATTTTAACTATGAAAAGTGTGCAGCTCAATACACCTCCTTGTGGCACTCCTGTTTCTTGGACAAATACTCGAGATAAGACAGTGCCAACTTGGACACGGAATGTACGGTTGGACAGGTAGCTTTCGATAACTGTCAGCATTCTACCCCGCCCACCGAAATGTGACAGGTCTCGCAATATGCCGAAGCACCTTGCAGTGTCATATGCCTTTTCCATATCGAGGAACACAGAAAGAAAAATCATTTAACCATATGGTGTAGTAGCGCAAATTCTGACCTACAGAAAGAAAAAATTGCTGATCTACTTACCTACAGAAAGAAAAAATTGCTTATGAACAAAAGCGTCGCGAATTGGTGCTTCGATACGGACAAGGTGGTCAGTGGTTGACCGAGCCTTTCGAAACCCACACTGGTATGGGTCAAGTAGGCCACTCATTTCAAGGAAGTGCATCAGGCGCCTGTTAATCATTTTTTCAAAGACTTTGCAAATACAGCTGGTTAATGCTATTCGCCTGTAGCTGGATACTGAGGCCGGGTCCTTGCCTTGTTTTAGAATTGGGATAATGATAGCTTCCTTCCAGGCTGAGGGTAGCTCGCCAAAAGACCATATCGCATTATACAGAGAGAAGAGAGCTTTCTGGGTTTCAGTGGGCAGGTGTTTTAACATTTCATATGCCACATGGTCTGGGCCTGGGGCAGTTTTATTGCAGAACGCAAGTGAAGCCTGCAGTTCAGCCAAACAGAAAGGTTCGTTGTATGCCTCATGTGTTCTGGGCCTGCGCTCTAATCTCTGTTTTTCTATTGCGGTTTTGTATTGTCGGAACGCTTCACTATAGTGTGTTGAGCTGGAGACCTGTTCAAAGTGCGCTCCGAGAGTGTTTGCCTGGTCTTCCAAACTCTCCCCTTACTCTCCTCTTGTGTGTTCACTAGAGGAAGCGAATGTGCTCCTCGTCCTGCCACCTTACCAATCATGGTCCAGACTCTCGACTCATCTGTGTATGAGTTAATGCCCGATACAAATTTCTGCCAACTTTCTCTTCTCGCCTGTCGGCGCGTCCTCCTTGCTTGCGACTTGACGTTCTTAAAGTTTACAAGATTCTCGGCTGTGGGCGAGTCTCTAAGCAACCTCCATGCCTTATTTTGTTTTTTCGAGCATCACGGCACTCATTATTCCACCATGGTACTCGTAGTTTGCTTACCGGTCCACATGTTTGGGGAATACATTTTGTTGCTGCACCAACCAAGAAAGCTGTAAAGTAGCATACAGCTTCCTCTATGCTCAATGCCGCCATGTCAGTCCAAGATAATAAAGTCATTTTTTGAAACTTTTCCCCATCGGCTTTGTCGGTGAGCCATTTGGGAACTTGTGCAGGACGTGTATTTGTTATTGATGTGCTGATAACGATAGGACACTGGTCACTACCATATGGATCATTATTGACTTCCCATTTAAGTAGTGGCAGGAGTGATGGGGATATTATGCAGAGGTCTATTGCTGAGAACATACTGTTAGCGATGTTGTAATATGTTGGCTCTTTCCGATTCAGCAGGCACGCACCGGAAGAAAAAAGGAGCTGTTCAATCAGGCGACCTCGAGCATCGCAGCGAGAGTCACCCCATAGATTGCTATGTGCATTAAAATCTCCAAGGAGGATATAAGGTTCTGGAAGTTTATCTATTAGGGACTGGAATCCACGTTTTTCAAGATGGTAGGGTGGAGGTATGTAGACAGAGCAGATGGTCACGAGTTTGTTCAGGAGGACTACACGAATAGCCACTGCTTCAAGAGATGTTTCGAGTGGTAGATGAGTACATGCTATCCCTTGATTTACTATAATGGCCACACCACCAGATGACGTGACGGCTTCATTCCTGTCCTTTCGAAAAAATGATATACTGGCGTAGAAAATTAGTGATATTGGGTTTTAGGTGTGTTTCTTGTACACACAGCACTTTTGGTGACTGTTTATGTAAATGTTCTTGAATATCGTCAAGGTTTCTCAGTAGTCCTCTGACGTTCCACTGTAAAATTTGTGTCTCCATTTTTAATGTAGTTAAATGCTGTGTGTACAGAAGCGTTGCCTTAAGTTACAGAGCCTGTTGGGACCCTGTACTACGGGTTTTATCTATCTTGCTTCGCTCCGAAGAACTGCGCCTTTCCTTCGGCGTGTGGGGCGTCGGAGGAGTATGGCTTGTGTCCATCACCTCTTCTGAGGTGGTGGATGGTGCCTGCTTGGCAGGCACGTTTATGGCAGTTTCGGACCTGACTGTACTTGCAGTGGTCCGTGTTCCAGCAGTCTCTGAAGTCTGCTGGCACTTTTGAACAGGAGGCGGAGCAGTACAGACTGCTCCAGCCGGAGGCGCTTCTGGCACAACCGCAGTCACACTTGGTGTGAATGTCGCGGGTGCCAAAAGACGTGGCACGGAGCCTCGACGCGCCACGTCGACGAAGGAAGGTTCTGAATTATTGTGTGTACAAAAACGTTGACGTGCCTCTTGAAATGACAGGTTGAACTTGACCTTAAGTTCTAATATTTGTTTCTCTTTTTTCCATGCAGGGCATGATCGGGAGTAGGCAGCGTGATCTCCTTCACAGTTAGCGCAACAGGCTTCTGAAGTGCACTTTTCGGATACATGTTCACAAGATGCGCACTTCGCACACCTAGCGCGCCCTCTGCACGTTTGGGATCCGTGTCCGAAGCGCTGACACTTGAAAATCGGCGAGGATTCGGTATATAAGGTCTGCCAGGAAGCTTGCAATAACCAGTTTCAATAGAGTCGGGAAGGTTGCTTGTACCGAAGGTAACTATGATGTGCTTTGTTGGGATCTGTTTATTATCTCGCCTGATTATTATTCTTTGTACTTTCACTACATTTTGTTCTTGCCAGCCTTTGAGCAATTCACTTTCAGAAAGCTCGAGGAGGTCATCATCAGATATGACACCACGCACTGTGTTCATCGACCTATGTGGGCCCACTGATATTGGGATGTTATCAAATGAAACGAGTTTTGTGAGCTTGTTGTACTGAGTCTTGTCGCGAACTTCTAGAAGGAGATCGCCATTCCCCATCTTAGTTACCTTATAGCCAGGACCAATTGCATCTGTGAGCGTTTTCGAGACAAGAAATGGAGAAATAGATCGAACTGTTTTGTTTTCATTTTGGCTGTGGATTACATGGTACTTGGGGAAGGTCTGTTTAGGCTGTGCAGCAAAGAAGCTGTCATTGGTACGCCACCTTTTCAGGCGGTGATCAGGGAGTGCAGCAAAAGGGTTTTCCATAAGAGGCATTTTTAATTCGGCGGCGATGGTGGCCACCCACCACCGAGCCCAACAAGGGGACGCTACAAGGTTCAATAGTGAACACTTGGAGACGCCGCCAACCATGCATCGCCGCTATAACCGTGTATAACTACCCGGTAGCACAGGGTTAACCCTCGCCGCCAGGAAATTCGGAAGTAAACGGAAAAGAGAAGATGACAGGACAGATAAAAAGTGAGAGATAAAGACGAAGATGTAGGAAGAGAGAGACAGGAAAAGGCGACTGCCGATTTCCCCTGGGTGGGTCAGCCCAGGGGTGCCGTCTACGTGAAGCTGGGGCCAAAGGGGTGTGTTGCTTCTGCCGGGGGGCCTTAAAGGTCCAATCACCCAGCGTCTTGTAGTCATGTTGTTACATGACAAGGATCTCATGATTATCCTGTTTGAACCAGTCACATACCTTCGTCATTCAGTGGCATAACGTAATGCCATACTTGGCATATGTAAAGGTAGTGAAACGGCCACGAGCACATCAGTGTGACATGTAGTCCTTTTGTTCCATGACACCCATGTTGTGATTATCAAGTTTGGAGGTGTAATTTACCTATGTCGTCCGCTCGCGTCGCGTAATACCGAGTTTGGTACATGTCTAATACCAGCTTCACATGTACCAAGATATCATACGGCCGCGAGTGCATTATGAGCGTAGCATGTAGTCATGTTGTTACATGACACGCAAGTCATGTTCATCATGTATTCACCAGTTTCATACCTTCATTATCTATTCACGTCCCATAATAAACAATTCGGTATAAGTGAAGCTAGCGAAACGGCCGCCAGTGCATCATGAGCGTGGCATGTAATAGTGTTGCAACATGACACCCACCTCATGATTATCATGGTTGCACACGTCACATCCCTTCGTCATCTATTCACGTACTGTAGTGCCAAATTTGTTATATGTGACGCTAGCGAAAAGGTCGCGAGCGCATCATGATCGTGGCTAGTAGTCATGTTGTTACATGGCACGCATGTCATGATTTTTATGTTAGCGTCTGTTCCTTGTGTTCGCGATACAATCATACCATACCATACAAGTTTTGCAACATCCCATGCGAATGAATCCACCGCAAGAGCTGCAAGACCAGGATATGTAAATTATAACATTTATTACATACATGTCATGATTTTCATGTTTTTACTGGTCAAAGAATAAGGCAGAGTCTGCGTACATTTAAAATCGCTAACATGCGAAGCACGAATTAGAAGGTTGATGTTTAGCTTTAAAATCAGCACAACGTTACGTAAAGTATGCCGTACACGACTTTCGTGTCTTGAATATCATTGTAAGTGTCGTTTAGTTTCGTGATCTATTAACAATATGTGATACCATATCTAATACATGTTAAGTTGGCAGAATGGTCAAGAGCATGCAATGAGCGTGGCATGTAGTCATGTTGGTATATGACACGCATCAGCTGATTATCATGTTTGCACAACTCGCATACCTTCGTTACCCATTCATGTACCGCAAAACCAACTGTGGTATATGGGACGCTAGCAAAACGGCCTCGAGCGTATCATGATCGTGGCATGTTGTGTTATTGTTACATGACATGTTGTCACCATTTTCATGTTATGACCTCTCACTTTTGTTCGCAATGCAGTCATGTCATACCGTACCGTTTATGCAACATGGCCTGTGAACAAAACCACCACAAAAGCAGCAGAGCCATGAAATTTACATCGTGACATTCATGACATATATTTAATAGTTTTCAAGTTACGACTAAATAAATATGCTCACCATACAATCATGTTATGCCATGTTAAGTTTCGTTTTGATACCATTATCAGAATGGTCAGGAGAGCTAAAACTCGCAAGCGGCGAGATAGAAAGAAAGAAAGAAAGAAAGAAAAATAGATAGATAGATAGATAGATAGATAGATAGATAGATAGATAGATAGATAGATAGATGGATAGATAGATAGATAGATAGATAGATAGATAGATAGATAGATAGATAGATAGATAGATAGATAGATAGATAGATAGATAGATAGATAGATAGATAGATACGCTCAAAGTCGCCGAACTTTGCTTAAAATGCTTCGTATTAATTCCCGCCTAAGCTTAAAGGCTTGCCTCGCGTTCCTCAACAACCTACTGATATTCTGCACGTACCTCCATCAGTCGAAAAGGTAAAGGCAGCACTACAATCTAAGAAACGGGGGCCAGCCTGTGGGCCAGTAGGTTTTGCAGTTTAATTTTTCTTGTCATTTTGGTATGAGCTGGGTACTGCCTTAACCGTGGTTATCCTGTGATTTCCAGATTCGAGGATGGTGTCTTTCCATCAAGTTTTCGAGATAGCCGCATTGTAGTAATTCCAAAAGCTGACGCTTCCTCTGTTAGTCCTGAAGATTAGCGACCTATCACGCTTCTTAACGTTCTCTGTAAGTTATCTGTGACGGTGATCGTTCAACCTTTGAGGGATCTGTTTAACACCCTCGTGGGTCTTCATTTCACCAGGCTTCATCAATGCCTGGACGAGAAAAGCACAGCTTGTTCTCACCAACCGGGATATCGTAGCCTATGCTCTGTCGCGATCTCTGCGTGGTCTCCTAGTGTCTTTGGACCAAGAGAAAGCATTTCACCGACTAGAGCACACGTATATCTTTATAGTGCTCACAGCCTTTGGTTTTCGTTGTTCTTTTGTAGGATTACTTAAACATAACTACTCTGGTATAAAAACCACACTGCTTCTAGATGGTTGGGAGAGTGCTGCCTTTTCTATTATGCGTGGAGTGCGTCAGAGGTATCCATTGTCTCCTGTGCTACTTGCCCCCAGCCTTGAGTCATTTTTTGTGCTCTATAAGTGAATTCATGGGTCCGGGGTCTTGTGATTCTGGACAGCAGTACCATGAAAGTCACAGATTTCGCTGACGAAATAACCCTGTACCTTTCATATTGAGATAGCCTTTCACATAGCCTGCGTTTATTCTTTCAGTATGGGGACATTTCAGCTGCCACGCTGACCTTCTCTGAATCCCGGTATTTGTTCATCGGCTGACCAAACTACAGACCAGGCTCCAGATCTCTTCATTAGCCGGCTGCGTCTCTATGCATTTTGGGAATTCTATACAACCACTTTGGCGTTGCAACTCCATTTGGTCAAACGCCCTCAACGAAGTGAAACAAAAAATTTGCAGCATATCCATGGAGTGAATGATGGAGAGTGGGGCGAAGCATTCATCCGTTCATTCGTTCTTGCTTCTGTCCGTCCATGCATCCGCCCCTGCGTTCGTTCATGCGTCCATCCATCAATCTGTCAGTGTGTCGGTTCGTCCATCTATTCAACACTCCAAGTACCGCCATCTCGCATCTTTTCATCATATATTCCCCATATAGAAGCACCGCCATCCAGTGGACATTCCAAGGAATAAACGAGAGGGGGCACATGTACACTTTCTTATGGCTTGCGCTTCGGGTGTACTTCCCACCTTTAACCACCTCGTGTTAATGGTATATACTAAACCTCTGTGTTCATGGCACTGCGGCCAAACCCTCGCTAAAACTTTCTAAAACCAAGGAGGTTATGCCCAGCGAGTAAAACGTAGCAACCATTTCTTGTCAGATAGTGCTCAATGCACATGGCAATGGCTGGTAATGGAGAATGAGAGACAGGAGCAGACGGCTTTTAGTTAACGCGCACGCCGCGAACTTTTTATTGTTCAGAAAAGTACAGGAGAAATCTCCCACAGGCACCACCTTACAGGTCAAAAGCTAACACTTGTTACACACTACGACTACGACTACGATGGACGAACGGGTGCCGCTATAGGGAGCTTCGCCCCTAAAAATTGAGAACGCACGGGATTTCAACGTCCTGCTTCTGAAGCGGCGGTACCTTGCGCAGACTGTGTTCTGCGGTCGAATTTGGTAGCTTTGTCACGTGGAGTAACCGCGTTTACGCATTGTGAGGTCATTGCGATCAGTTCTGTGTTCTTTCGTTTTTTTCCGGCGGCATTGAGTTGGCTTCGCTTGCAGCGTTAGGACAGCAGCGTCCCCAGGGAGGCTTTGCTTTCTCTTCAGTGTCAAAACGCTGCCGCCTACTGGCTCGGCGCTTCTTGTTCCACCTCGAACATGAGGAATGCCGCGCGCGAAGTCTGGTATATTATTTTCTAGACACTCCCTTTTCGTATTAATTGCCTAATGTGCATCTTAATCGGGGCCCAGAATCAGTAACACTTTCTTCGTTTTATGCAACAGCTGTCACAGTTTTTTGCCATATCCAGTCGAGTTTTCCTGGAGTAGATGTGATTGACAATCCAATCGTTGACACAACAGCCGCTTTGTTTCTCCCGTCAGTTCCTCCGGCACGCCGCACCCGCTCTATTCGTGTGTCTTGGAGCGCGCTGACAGCATCATTTCTGCCTGGCCAATTCCGGGACTATATGTTGCAGCTGGGGTTGGGTACGTGTTCCTTCTACCATTGACCGCCTCGAAAGGTGAACGGTCAACTCAGCAACATACCCTAATGGCTCCTTACGGGAAAGAAATCAGCATGTTTTAAGACATTGCGTCGTTGCTTGTGTTTTCTGGAGGGCCGTGCATGCTGAATTTCGCAGCCTCGGAGTAAATTGCTTTGTTTCTTCTGGGCGTTGTTCTCGAGGCTGCTTCGCCTGCCTTCTCATTGTTGCTGGTGCCTACTGTCTTTGGCGCAATTGCTTCGAGGTGGTTGCTGCAGGTAGTCGCCGTCGCGCTCTCTTACCGCTTTTAGAGCCACTGTATATACAAAGAACTACTGTCTTTTTTGGAGGAACTCTTCTTTCTGGATGGGGAGGAGTTCCTTCGAAACTGGTCCTGCTCTTTTGTGTTCTTCTGCGAGAGACGTGTGGAGCTTGTTTTCAAGCTTGCCTGTTTTTTGGTAGGTTAATGTTTAGTAGTTGCGCATACACCTTGTAAATACAATGTAAATGACTAACATTTAGATCTTCACATTTCATTTGTGTATTCTTCGTTTTACACGTATTGTACATATGAAAACACATCTTTTTTTAACAATTTTTTGTGTGTCTGTGGATGTTGTGTTCGGTTGCGATGTTCTGTTGGATTGTGATTGATGTTCACTGTTCGAGAGAATAAATTTCTCTAAAGAACGATGTGATAAATTAGATATTGGCACTCATTTGGAAGATATATTGACCCTTTGCTGTTTGCAAACACAGGCATTTCAATACATCTGATATTGTCAACCGATGCACCCTAAAAGCATCGGTGAGCAAGAAGAGCCTTAAAAAATGCCCGCTTATTTTCTACACCTTCCTTCCCTCATTCGCCAACCAGCCGCTTGAGCACAACCACTTTTGATCGCCTGCCACCTCGAGCCGTCACGTACGTGTCTTTGTTTTCGGCCCCTCCCATTCCTGACCGTGATTATATCGTCACGCCGATTACTGCCATTCGGCTGATGCGCAGTGTTCCTGGGCCACATACCATCGCGACCATAGCGGATAACTGTGTGTTCCTTACGCTCTTTACCTTTGGTTTCACCCCTCAAGTGTTGCCCTGCCAAAAGTCTCTAGCTTAGATTAGTGCCATTACAGAGGACGATGTCAGTGTTGTTGCTATATCTGGTCCTGATCAAAGCGCAGTTTCACGCTCACTCAGCTCAGACGATGCTATTTTTCGAAACATGAATGGATCAGAACTTTGCCTCCTCAAGCCGACGCGCTCTGCCAGGTTTTGACCTCATATAGCGACATCTCCAACACCTACAATCGTCCCTTGAGCCAGACAAAATTGCCACTCACCGACTCAACACTGGTGGCTCTGCGTCAACTCACCGTCGGCCCTACCACGTGTCAGCATCCGAGCGAGAAGTGATTAAAAAGAAGTGGCCAAAATGCTTACGAAAAACGTAATCGAACCATCATCGAGCCCTTGGGCATCTCCCGTGGTATTAGTATAAGGAAGACGGATCATGTTGTGTGTGCACTGAATATCGCCACCCCAATTAAAATTCCAAGAAATACGTGTACTAACTACCACGCATTGACGATGCCCTCGATAACCTCCACGACGCCGTCTTCGTTTTGTCTATTGACCTCTGATCTGGCTACTGGCAAATTGCTGTAGAAGGCATGGGCCTAGAAAAGTCTGCCTTCGTTACCCCTGACGGTCTTTACCAATTCAAGGTGATGCCCTTTGGTGTCTGCAATGCTCCAGCGACCTTCGAGAGAATGATGGACAGGCCCCTACAAGGAGGTAAATGGTCGACATGTTTGTGTTACCTGGACGACGTGATCATTTTCTCACCTGCATTCACAACCCACCTTGAATGCCTTTCGAACATTCTATCCATATTTCCACGGGGCGGCCTGCAGCTCGATTCCTCCAAGTGCCACTTCAGTCTTCGTCAGATTACCGTTTTGGGTCACCTTGTTGATGCGGTCGGCGTACGACCAGACCCGGCGAATGTACGCGCTGTAACAAACTTCCCAGTCTCACGCTCGGTCCATGATGTTCGCAGTTGACAGTCTTGTCTCTGGCTGAATACGAAACAACTCGGAACGTTTATATGACGCCGCCCGCTGCACGGCTGTTTACCGTACCCTATTCAGCGAACAGTGCCCCTACCGTGAGCCAATGGCGCACACTGGGTAATCCACGAATATGTTTTTCATATGGCACCCCAGGCCAAATGGCTCGTCACTGCCGCCGTCATAGCTTCCCTTCTCTTGACATTGCAGGGGCCTCACACTACATGTCCACTCAGTCACAATATCCCGTTCCTGCCGATCCACCTCCAGACGTACGTCCCCGGGCGCCAACCATGCAGCGCGAGCCGTTTGCCTTCTCCTCGTCACCGATCGATTTCTCCAATGTAACCTCACAACAGCCCACCGCGGGAGCAAAACTGACGGGCGCAGTTCTGGAGGCAAGAACTGCGTTGGCAGCGAAAATTTTAAGACATAACTGCTGTCCCCAAGCGAAATCGAACTCTATAATGATGGCATTAAGGTGCGCGGACTTGTTGATACTGGAGCTGCCGTATCTGTAATTAGCGAGAAACTGCGCCTAAACTTGAAGAAAGTGGCCACTCAGCTTACCGACCTCTCTTTGTAACGGCTACGTCCCACAATTTTCAGCCTTCAGTTTTGTGCACTGTGCGAGTTGTCAATCAAGGTGTGATGTACGTCGTAGCATCAATATAGTTTTATTCCGTTCTCCGCACGACGTTATCCTTCGGTGAGACTTTCTTCAAATTCTGGTTTGGTCGACTGTTCTCGTTTCGAACTCGCGTTATCTGTGCCGTGCTATGAGCCCGACGATGGGGTTTTGTGTAGAGTGTTTGCTGCTTCTGACGTTCACATTGCGCCTTTCACAGCTGTTGTCCCGGTGTCGTGTGCCTCTTCTCTGAAATCGCCCGTGTTTTTATGCCACCGGTAATATCTGCGAGCCATCAAAATTTCTTTCTTCCATTTGCCATCATAGTATTTAGCAACGGTCACGCTGCCATATATGTGAGCAATTTTTCGAATAGCCCGTCATCTCTACTACGTGGAAAATGCCTGGGAAGTCAAGAACCTTACGAGTGCGTTCTTCTAGCTACTATAACCGATTCTACGGTTTCGGCCCCAATTTGTGCTGTCCCTCCTACCAACGTGCCTAATGATGTTCTGGACGTCTTCTCAGATGTCACCGACTCTGAGCTCACAGCAACTCAGCGCTAAAGCATCAAAAATCTCCTACTCCGTCATTCCTCTTCATTTTTTCGTGACCAGCCAGGCTTAGGCCGAACCTCTGCGGTCGTTCATCTATATTGACACTGGTCAAGGAGCCTCGTTAAGACAGCGTCCGTAACGTGTGTCGTCTGTTGAATGCTGCGTCATCTCCGAATAAGTGGACGGCATATTCAAACGGGGCATCATCGAGTCTTCCAACAGTCCCTGGGCTTCACCGGTTGTTCTCATCAAAGGAAAAGACAGATCCATCTGGTTCTGCGTTGACTACCACCGACCAATCAAGATGACGCGCAAAAACGTATACTCTCTGCCTCGCATCGATGCCGCTTTGGACTGCCTGCAAGGAGCATAGTTCTTTTCTTTGTGAAATTTACGCTCCGGCTACTGGCAGGTGCCCATGACAGAAAGTTACCGCCCGAAGACAGCCTTTGTAACACCGGATAAACCATTTGAATTCACCGTTATACCCTTTGGCCTCTGCAATGGGCCTGCCACTTCCGATAGGATGATCGGTATCATTCTGCGAGGTCTGAAATGGATAACGTGCCTCTGTTATCTGGACGATATATTGTGATATTTTGAAGCAACTTTGCGACCCACCTCAGCCGCCTCGAGCAAGTTTCTACGAGCCTTTCCACAGTGGGTCTTACACTTAACTTGAAGAAATGCCACTTTTGGCACTCGCAAGCTTCTAATCCTTGGCCATGTGATTTTTAAGGACGGCATTCTTCTGGACCCTACACAACTTCGTCACGGCGTTCCCAAAACCAACCACCATCAAGGGGCTCCGAAGCTTCATCAGCTTAAGTTTGTACTTCTGGCGCTACGTCCGCGACTTCGCCTCCTTTATCGCCCCTTGGACCGATCTTCTTGCCGGAAGTTCTGATTTGTCAGCCTGGTCACAAGTGTATGATGATGCATTTCAGAAACTCCGACGGCTGCTCACTACGCCTCCCATACTCCGACATTTTGACCCATCTCCTCCAACGGAGCTTCTTACAGACGCTAGTGGTGTCGGGCTAGGGGCCGTACTGGCTCAACGCAGGGTTGGCTTTGGCGAGTACATCGTTGCCTACCAGCCGCACCCTCAGTAAAGCCGAGAAGAATTACAGTGTCACTGAAAAGTAGTGCCTTGCCATTATTTGGATAATCGAAAAATTTCGGCCTTATTTATAAGAACGTCCGTTTGATATTGTGGCAGACCATCATGTGCTTTGCTGGTTATCTTCACTAGAAGATCCTAATGGTCGACTTGCTCGTTGGGCATTGCTGTTACAGGAAGTATATATCCGGATTGCCTACCGTTCTGGCCGAACGAGTTCCGACGCCGATGCCCTGTCACGCTCGCCGGTGGCCTCAGAGCCTGTCTGTTCGCCTATCTCCACCAGTGCTGCCTTGGCAATCAGCCTTTCGGACATACCTTTTGAGCAATGCAAATACACCTGGATTTCCTATCTTTTGGACTTTCCCTCAATCCGGACACACGCTCGAGTTTCCAGGACGCTTCGACATTAAGCACAACACTTTGCTATTCAGGATGACGTGCTTTACCGCCCAAACTACAGCTTAATCTGCCGTAAGTGGTTGCTCGTCATTCCCCCACATCTCCACTCTGACATCTCCGCACATTCCACGATGATCCGCAATGTGGCCATGCCGGTGTGTTAAAAACATAAACTCACTTGCAGCTGTGGTACCACTGGCGTGGTATATACTGTTTCGTTCACCGTTACGTAATGTCTTGCCATACGTACAAGCGACGCAAGATGCGCGCCCAACATACCACAGGTCCCTTGCAGCCGTTGTCATGTCCAACACAAGCTTTCAATCATGTCGGAATTGACCTTCACGGTCCACTTCTTTATATTCCGATTAGCAACCGCTGGGTCATTGCCGCTATCGATCACCTAACGAGGTACGTTGAAACAGCTGCATTATTTACCATCTGCTACCGCAAAATACGTTGCATGTTTCATAGTGCGAAATCTGGTTTTAAGGCATATGAGCACTTCGGGAGTTACTAAGCGATCACGGCCGTATTTTTCTCTCTGATGCCATCAAAGCGTTGTTGAGTGAGTGTCACATCATACACCGCACTACCACAGCCTATCACCCACAAACTAATTGGATGACAGAGCGTTTTAATTGTACACTTGGTGATATTGCTACATGCATGTAAATTGAGATTCTCTTCCGTAACAATATGCTGATATGCTGGCCGTGTACGCTTCACCCAACCATCAAATTGAGGATAGCATACTGCCTTTTGTGACATATGCCTACAACACTGTAACGCAAAGCACCACTGGATTTTCGCCTTTCTTTCTGCTTTAAGGACGCGAGCCATCATGAACAATGGATAGTATTCTTCCTTATGAATCGGATCCTTCAGAGTTGACAAACGTTTCATGAGCAGGAGCACATGCTTAAGAATGTCGGAAGCTTACTCGTGTGTTCACGTCACACGACCAGATGCACCAAAAACATCTCCATGACACGTCCACCACGCCTGTGAGTTTTGCTCTTAACTCGCTGGTGTAGCTATGGATTCCATCTAGTCCTCCGGGACTCTCCCACAAGCTTTAGTCCGGGCACTATGGTCCCTGTCGAGCTGTACGCCAAACATCCTCTGTCAACTAGCTCGTCAAGCCACTGGACACATCTCCGGGCAAGCGTCGTCGGGGACAAGAGATCGTACACGTCTCTCAGCTCAAGCCGTACCATGACTCTTCTGTGCACACCTGTCTTAGGTCACCAGGTTGTCTCCCTCCTCGCCAGGGGGTGTTCGTAACGAGGGCAGTGCACACGGAACTCGAGTGGAGAAAGGAGAAGAAGACGCGCTGTTATCGCAGGCTTGCATTTAGCTAGTCCTTGCACTAAATAAACCTCTCGATTTCCGAGTAAACTCCTGCTTGTTCAACACCCCGTTTCAAAATAACCAATATTTCAATTGATTGGTCAAATGAATAATTGAATGATTTCTTTTATTTCTTATATATGTAATTGACTGGGCGCCTATATTTGAGCAGCTATTATCGAGCGATTACTCGGCAATTATTGGTCCACCTGCACTACGCTATTTGTAATAGCCACACGGTATGAGGACCGCCTGAATGCGCTAAAAATATTTACGCTGCAGGAGATTCAAGACAAAATTCTTGGGAATACTATATTGCTGTTTTAGCGAGTGCGGCCAGCCAGTGTGTGTGGGCGCTTACGAAGAAACCATGTAGAAAAACTTCGCTCCCAATGCATGCATTTGGTCAAATAAATGCCAGATAGGGACTTGATTGTCGTATTTCTTGTTCAGAATATTTCTAACGTATGAGTAGAGGTCTTCCAAAATAAATTAGAGTTCGCAAGGATAAATTTATTATAGCCATATTTTAAAATGCTTTTGTAGTTTTTACACCGATGTATTCTAATGGGGTGTGACTGCAAAGGGGAAAACGTTACTGATAAACTTTATAAAAGAGGATGCATTTGCTTTTGCGCAGAGCTACAAAATAAGACAAAGAGATGACTCTGCATGGCTTAGGAATTGTGTGTCGATTCATTGGCGTAGTTCCGGCAATGGGATCAATAAAAACAGGAAAACGGTATGCCATCTAGTAAAAACATTCAGGATTAACGTTTACCCGTCTCATACTACGCTCCTTCTGAAATGTCTTTTCTGTGGGTAGCATCGAGAATGAGCGTTGCGGCCAGTTTCATGGCTAGCCGCTCCTACACAACATCATATGAGCTCCTGACTCTGTTTATGTCTGGGTGGTCGTAAACAGCGTCTCCTCTATAACACTTTTGGCAAGGAGCCTTCATAAAACCCGAGAAATTCCTGGTTTTGTGTTATCTCGTACTGAAACTCCTACTCGCCTCTATTGTGAATATGCGAGAGCAATCTTACCTGATGGAGTGCAAACACCATTACCTATCACAGCCTCATCTGCAAAATAGAAGTGCAAATTGTCTAAAAACAAGTGTTGCATCGTGAATGTTTCGCATCACTTTCACGTGTTCTTATATGGCCCATCTTTCCTTTCATTACTTTAAGACAGAGGTCTTGTGTTTCAGAAGAAGAAATAACTCTTTCAGAGGCGAGTGACTGGTTGAGGCTAACTTCATAATTCAGTCATATAAAAGTTTCCGTCCACCAAGGTTCTTTGCGCAGAAAAAGCCGGAC
>NW_023608623.1:0-47612 GCF_013339725.1 Rhipicephalus microplus | reverse complement strand
TCTTCGCAGCGTACTTTCTGGACAGACAATGACGGCTAAAAAGGCGCTATATAGTCACGACGTTTGAACTTGGTGCGGTTTATGGGCTCTCTGTTCTTGGTTTTTCTTTTGCATTCCTTTGTGCATGCGTCGTGACGATTCCTTTCATTTCACTTGTACTGCACCACGTCTGATTTTCTGAATCTTCCTTGCGCAGCTGGCGTACCAAACCGAAGGTTGGAGACCATTTTTTTTCCTCGCTTTCTCAAGAACTACTATAGCACTCCCCTTCCGGGCGGCTGCTTGATGACAGACAAGTGTTTATATACATTTTCGTCTGGATTTCGCTTTTGAAATTGCAATTAATTTTTTTTAATTTCTGCCTTGTAGAGGTACGGACAGAGGATGCGCAGAAAAGTTGTCAGAGACAACTCGACAAAGCTGCGATAGCCTTTTTTTTTCAGCAGCAACTTCACAGCAAGGTTCATTAACCAACAGTATTAACATAGCGTAATAGCCAATAAACAATAATCAACAAATACAAAAGAGAAAACTGGAAGAGATTGTATAACGTAGTGTAAATATTATTCACATGAGACACACACACTGAGATGTTTATAAAGAACAAAAAGAGCAAAAAAAACTAATAGAAACAATGTCTACATGTTAACAGACATAGCACGCAAAGCACTCTTTGACGAATTCAAGAGATAAAAACCACTATGTAGAGATGAATTTAGAAGAGGAGGAAGAGTGAATCGCAACCTTTATCGACATGAGTTTCTTCTGGGTGTCGGCACAACCCAGGAGTCTCCATGCCTTGTCATAAGTAAACGCTATATCTCGGACGTGAAATCAGCAAGGCATCGTAAATGGTTCACATTTTTTCGAGTTTCTTAGTGTTTTTAGGGGACCATATTCAGAAGGTAGAGGCACGTCGACTCTTGCCACTTCGTTAGTCAATAGTGTATAGTGAGAGTACCGCCGCGGATACGTTTCTTTAAAGCGCGCGAGCAGCCGGCCTTTATCGGCGGCGCACCCCGCCGCGGTGGTCTAGTGGCTAAGTTACTCGGCTGCTGACCCGCAGGTCGCGGGATTAGATCCCGGCTGTGGCGGCTGCATTTCTGATGGAGGCGGAAATGTTGTAGGCCCGTTTTCTCAGATTTTGGTGCACGTGAGAGAACCCCAGGTGGTCGAAATTTCCGGAGTCCTCCACTACGGCGTCTCTCATAATCATATGGTGGTTTTGTGACGTTAAACCCCACATATCAATCAATCAATTGCTCTGCGGCGCCACACCTTGCAGTCGTTGCAATCGGTTTCGTCACGTGCACAGATGCATGCACGGCCTTACAGACATGGCGTGCTACTTTTCGCGGGTGACAGCGTTGGCAGGTGCGCTTGCCTAACTGAACATCCGTGCTCCCTCAGGGCGCTTCTGTCTTTTGTATTTACATGACGAGCGTATTTCGACAATAAAATGCGCCTGCGTAAACGGACCATAATCTGTGGTCATTTGGAGTTGTGGCTGTCTAGGATTTATTCTTACGCAGTTGTTAGCGTTATCACATATCTTCATATAATCGCATGGTACGAAACGGCCGCAAAGTGTGCATCATTCTTGCGGGCGCGTGTTATCAGTCGAAATGCGCTTCGTATCAAAAACAGATGTGACGAAAAAGCTCTGAGGTAGCACGGATCTTCGGTTAAACAAGCAAACCCTTTGCGCATCGTAACAGATGCCTATGGATATATGAAACCTTTACTGCATCAGCCACATTGTTTTATTGCGACCTTACAGTGCCTATGCAACAGACGCCTCCATGTCACGAAAAATACTAGTTCAGTGTTGAATGAGCGATTGCTGCTGTGCTGTAGATGACTCGTACAGCTTTTGATAAACGGGCGTTTTAGCGACAGACCAAAAAAAAATCTCCACCCAAGCTCTCTGTACAAATGGTCAACCAGAAAATGCTGAAATGTTCGGTCCTGTGTTTAGCAGTGGTTTAAACCTGACGTGGCATTGTAGGCTTCCCAAATCATTTTTTGTTACATGTTCTTGCTTTTTAATGTGGTTAGAGACAAGTTTGGTTCAGGTTTACCACAGTGTTCATTTCACATACCGCACATTGTACTTTGCATGATTCATGGTCATGGAGGAGTGTAATGAGCGGTTAAGCGCGTTTCGCAATGGGTTATTCACAGTGGTTGTTTTTCAAACAACTGGTGGTCAGAGACGACGCAGGCGAATCCAATATGCTGTTGGGGACAAATTCCCGCGGAAAACGGGCGCTCGCCTCGGCGAAAGCGTTTCCGAAACCATTACAAAGACGCTGCAACACTACGGTGTTTAAAGCGTTTAACAACGCGAGCTAATTAGACAACGTGGTTTGCAGAACGCGCCCAGCACTGGCGCTTACGTTCCCGTTAGTGATTAAAGCGCGATTTGGAAGGCTGCCGGCTCATTGGTAAGCAGTTGTTCACGGCACTCGGCCTCCTGGGCCCATTTATTTTTTTCTTTTCGCCCGGACTCCGTCATCGTCGCAACAAATGCGATCTCTCTCACGTTTCCACAGTCGACGCTCTTTTAGAGTTGTCCGTGGTATACCCATGGAGAAGGTTTAAGGAAGAACTGATGCGCGCGCTCACTGCCAAGGCTGCGACGGGATGGACGACGTCCCTCACAACGCAGCCAATGGTGCGCGCGCGCTTGGGTACGGCATTGCGAATGATGTAACTGATAACACAGCCAATGGAGACAACTTGTGGCACCGCTGCCGGAGGGTTTTTCGTTTCTCCTAGCCATATTCAGCTCTCGCTGTAAAAACACATATCTAAGTTTTCAGAGTACGTTTTTTTTTTGAAAAGTTTAAATAGCCTGCGCGAATACTGCACCAGTTAGGAAAAACAAAAACACAGTCTGCATTACTCTAATTACAGAAAAGGCATAGTACAAACAATAAAACCAATGCCGACAAGACGAGGACACAGCCACTTTCCGCACCCTGTGCCATGTTTCTGTCGCAATATTCTCTGGTAAGCCGTAAATCTGACCCTTACAGATGTTGTTCTGTTTTCAATTCGGGCCATCTTCCCTTTCCAAAAAATCTTCGAGCGAAACTGCTGACGGTTTCGCCCAAGAAATCTTCCGTTACCAACCTGAATGGGAGCTTCTTTTTCACTCCCACTTGTTCAATTTTCTTCAACCTTGTGTTTGAATTGTGTTCATCCTCTACATAAAGTTTGTTTGTTTGTTTGGTGCGTTTTGTTTCTCTGAGCGACTTAACAAAAAGCCGGCCGTTACGAAATGCGCAAGTTCATCTGAGTCTCATCGGTTTATTGTGTTCCTTCCAGAAAAATAAAAGCAATGAATGACCATCTTCTTCAAGTACAGCGCACTTTACAAATGTTTGCGTGCACGTTCTTTACGTTTTGAACTTAGATGGACAAAGACAATACTTTAGTTGATCGTAAACAACACTCGCAACAGCCTTTACAATCTTTCCTGGTTTTCCTATGGCGCACAGGACACCGCTTTCCCACGCGCGCCAGATAACGGCTTTATTTCGCGTGAAACGACTTCGTTTATTGGGACCCACGTCAACCCGGAAGTTTATTCTCCAAAAGGTATTTCAATTCTACCGATACCTCGGAGTTTCAGTCGAAATTTTCCTTTGACGTTTTTATGTAAACATGTCACTTTACTTGTATAGCATCACTGGCTTTTATTTGACCTATTTTCGCATATGTTCAGCCAATGCGAATAAAATATTTTTCTTTAGTTGTGAAGTATTTTAATGCGCACAACAAGAATGACAGCGGATGACGGAAAGAGTAGCATAAAAGTGGTGAAAAATCGCCGGACAGAGAATGTGCCGGCGGTCAACTTTTCGGCGATTGGAATTGCTGTTCCCCATTACAAAGACGAGTGCGCCTGTTAAGACGTTTACTCCGAAAGTATTTCCTAATTAAACAAATTTCTCCTGTGATAGCAGTTACTATAGGGTGAATTGCGAAACGTACATAGCGAAACAAAGGTTGCAAAAAAATCTACAAAAGGAAGCAACTATGAATGTGAAATAGATATTTTTTTTCTCCACCAAAGTATTCTAAATTAGATGTCTTATTGCAAAGTTACAATGGCTATGTTAAAACTGCTAGCAAATTTACAATCGTAAACATGACGCTTTGTTGACCCCTTCAAGTTTTCATCGTGTACAAGTTATTTATAAGTTTTACATGTGCATAAATTATGCCTGAAGAATTCTACTGCACTTATGGCCATGTTTTCCAACATTCGGCAATAGTTTAGAGTGCGATGATAGTGTTCTAATGTAACTGCAAATTACCATAATATACGCCTTGAAATATCTGCCTGTCTGTTTAGTCAATACGAGCCCCGTAATTGAGATCAATACGCTTAATTTGATTAATTATTGGATGAGATTTCGAAGTACTTATCAGCTCTCAGAGAAGATATGTTACTTGTCGTTCCACCTAATGCGTGTTGGAGATCCTCCGAAGATTTAATATGAAGTGACCAAACAAAAAATAAACGTAATACTGTCCGCTCATGCAGAACCCGTGCGATGTACAGCAGTTCAATTATTAAGAAATAATTCACCTAGGTATACTTATTTAGGCAATCACCAAAGAAACGTAAGTGTTAGAGGAATTAAAAACATTAGGCGAAAGTTTTTTTTTTCAACAAATCGCTTTTACAACATTTTTTTCGGATTAATAATGGAGGAAGCAATGTAAAAGTTTATAACAACCACGCCGTGACAACCACACGTAAGGTACCAAGCCTGAAAGAAGAGTGGAGCTGGGTTTGTTTGCTTGCTTTCCTGAAATTATGGCTCACACCCACTCAAAGAGATTGGCCAAGAAAGCGTAGAGTACTTTTTCTGTGAGCATTACAACTATGTCTAAAAATGAATTTACATTGAAATATAACTAATCTGGAACAAGGGCGCTTAGGCTTCTCGCACTACCGCTGCAACGATCAGCGCGTGGCACTTTCCCCCACAGCAGGCGGGGACTTCTACGGGGGTGGGGGCGCGCCAGTGAGTTTGTCACGAGTTTTTTTTTCTTTATTACTTCACGGGAATACGTTGATGGCAGAAAAGCACTAGTAATTAGCAGACAAAAAGTTTGAAACAGTCTAATCAGACGTTCTGCCAACCGATCTACAACTTTCTCATTGAAATTTTCGACCCGTCATGGTTTCTTGAGAAGTTAGATAGTTGAAAGTGTCAAATAATCAATTGATCAGAACGCAAACAACAGTATGATTCACTTCACAAACGGTTAGCAACATGCATTGGGTGGCAGCGTAATTAAGTGAGTCGTCATATTTTAAAAGTCTGGTGGAACATAGTTGGGACACCCCAATAATATATATACCACATGGTCAGTGATAGCATAAGCACAAATAAACGTTTTCTCCTCGTAATTCTTAGAATGGTCACTCTGGCCAGTGACTGCGTTCGCACTCATTCAAGTACAGAGCACACCACGTGGACACCATCCTGATATAGAAAACGAAAGCATTAAACAGTATCACTAATAGTCAGCCATTTCCTATTCCGCAGAAATCGTTCTCGAACGGATGCCATAAAGCTTATCTTTTCGACAATGGGACATTTGGGGGAATCCTTTTTTCTACGCTAGCATACAGCGGTTTTCGTTTTTTTTTTTTGTTTTGCCAAAAAAACAACAACTTGGCAAGTATAGGAGCAGGAAGAAAATGCTAATAAAAAAGCCAATCATATCTAGCTCTCGCGGGAGCCATTAGGATTAAATGGCACTTTCTTGCAGCTTAGCACACGTTCCAAAGATGTATTAACGGTCTCATTATGTCTCTCTTATCTCTAGTGGAAGGAAGAATGGAAGTGTTGACCGAAAAATAGTAAATCTCATTCGGAGAGCCAGATTTATGGCTCAACTCTGTTTCACAGAATGCGTATAGATAACGAAGAGAATGGTGGTATCCACTGATTACAGTCTGGTGGCAAAGAGTACACGTTCGCCTAAGCCCACGCCTTTTCAGGCAGTTGTGTAGATGTGGGGATAATAAATGGAAGTATCTGGGAAGGGCGTAGGTCAGGGAATGTTTTGAGATTTCTTCTCTTTAACGCATGGGAAGAACACGCTAAAAAGGGCATCATTACATCCCAGTGGTTTCGCGGTTACGGAGCTCGGAATCCGACATGTTGGTAGTGGGTTCAAACCTGACCAGTGGTAGCACATAGATGAAAGCGAAATCCTAGACTTGTGTGCTGTGCAGTGTCAGAGTGCGTTAAACGACACCGGATGGTCCGAATTTCCGCGGCCCTCCACCATTAGTTCCGAAAAGTTGGAGGGGTGCTGCCTCGTGGGAAGCTTGCATGACGTCACAGCACGGACTTTTCAACTCTTGCTGTGGCGCACGTATACATAACGCTCGCTTGCGTCTTACGCCATTGCGCCGTCAGCGTTCACCTTTTCGTTTGTTTCATGCGTAAAATAAATGATAAAAGGAGCATCGAGGAGAGGCGCTGCGATCGCCGGAGTGACAGGAAGCACATCACGTTGGCTCCGCAGTTTTCGCATGTTTGTTTTCGTGGCGAAAATCACCAAGCGTCATCAGATATTCTACATCAGCAGAACCAGCTCGTCACCAGGAACCAGTTGACATGGAGCTCCAGGTGAGCATTTCGATTGTCACGAAGATACGGCCGTTTTTGTGCCAAGAATGCGTAGCAAGAAGCCCGGCCCCATGCCCGTACGCGCGCCGCCAGCGTTCCTGCTGATGCTGCGTCGGCAGCTCAGCCTCGCGTCTGGTGAACAGCGACTCACCTTTCCTGCAGCTTTCCGGCTGCGGCCGGCGTTCCGCAGAGGCAAGTTTCTCAGCGTTTGCTGATCATTCTCACAATAATGGAAGTCACCGTAGAGGGACACAGTGTCACAGAGGAAGAACTGGATAAGAGTAAGGGATGGAAAGAGGTCCGGAACAGAAGGTCAAGCCGGCAAGACTCCCAACATCACGAAAGCAACTCGTCGCCGACGCGGCCTGTCGAGCGCAACGATGCACACAGGAAAGAAAAACTAGCCCGAATACGCAAAGCAAGCAGGATGCCACATTTGCCGAGAAGGAATTACAAGATTGTAATCATACCAACTGGAGGAATCAAAATATCTGAGCACAGTGTGGTTAACCTAACAGTGGCAGTGCAAGATGCGGCAAGCATCTCTCTAGAAGAACGGGAGGAGAATATCATTTGCCCCAACAACTATCAAATTATTCTAATCACCAGTACACCATATCAGAAACATCCCAACAAATATCAGACTGTAAGACGTATCAAAGTTCAAAACAAGTTTTACGAGACAAATGCTTACGAGACAGCGCCGGACATGACGGCCAAAGGAATCATCAAAGGAATCCCACTAGAAGAGGTCCCAGAGACATCACAGCAGCTATAGTTACTACCAAAAATCTAATGGCGATAGCAGCGAAGAGACTCAGTAACACTACCACAGTGATTATGCTTTTTGACGGACACAAAGTGCCCACGTTTGTCCGATACAGGGCAGCTCTGCTCCGATGCTCACTTTACCGGAAAGAAGCGGATTTCTGTCGCAAACGCAACAGACCTGGGCACCAGGAAGACGTGTGTCTCAATCCTGACAACAAGCTTTGTGCTGGTTGTGGAACAACAAATCCAGATGAAGGTCATCGATGCAAACCCAAATGCCAGCTATGCGGTGCGGACCATGCTGCCGCAGACAGGACATGCAAGGCCAAATTAAAAAAAACCTTTATATGAAGCAAAGGCAATGACAAAGGCTGCAACAGAAGCGACAAGGTTATGAAGACTCTACATCAAGAGAAGCGAAGGCTGATTTTAGCGGGAAATTTGGTCTTTCAGAAGCAAAGCAACGAACCTCCAGGTCCAGCACAAGGTCGAGCATGAGATCAAGATCTCCATTGACTAGTCGATCTTCATCCCATTTTGACTCCTGAAAACCGGGGACACGACGCCAATCCCGATCTAGGTCTAGGTCCCCAACAAGGCCACCCACTACAGGAGACTCTAAATTTAAGATGAGCTGGGCAGACGTGGTCGAGGGCGCACGTCCGCGGGTTGATGGGGAGACTGCCATTACCAATAAGTTAAGGGAAATAATGCACGAGAATGTGCTGCTGAGGATAATGCTATATCAGGCACGTGTGATGAAATAAGAAGTCTCAAATAGAAAAAAAAATGCCCAGTAAGCCAGGTTACTCCTGCTCCACATGCGAGCACAAAAGAAATAACTGAAAACCCGGAAAACAAGATGAACGAAGGGGATGATTCCCCTCCTCTCAAACGCAAGGCTCAAGAGAGAAGTGTTGAACAAGATAACGCGACGGTAGATAGAACATTAGCTGATATACAAAAGACCCTTGAGGAGATACAAAAATCAAATGAAAAACGGGACGAAATGATGAACCAAATGACCAAGTCAATAGAAACAATTGTGAATAAGTTAGGCGTTCTAGAAACAAAGCCCTTACCAGGCAATGGACTCTCCTCCGGCGCAGCAGAAGTGCCACAATTGATATCAAATTCTCAACCACAGAATTATATCAGATCAGGCCTCTCTCCAACCTCCCACTTCCATTCCATGGTCACAACCGCAATGGCGCGGCGAAAGAAAGTTTTCAAAATGTGGCAATGGAACTCTAGAAGTCACGAAAACCAAAAGTCAATTTTGCAGCAGTACTTAAAAGGCGAAGGTAAACCAGACGTCATAATTTTGTAGGAAACACACGGTCTTGCAAAGCTAGCAGGATACAGATCTTTTGCCTATGCCGAAGGGGAGACCAGGGCATTAACCACGCTGGTAAAAAGATGCATCACCTGTGTGCAACACAACACAGGGATAGTGCGCCTTGACAATATCTTATTGGAAGCCCTCCCGCAAAAAAAGACAGGGCATAGCTTATTTATTCTGCACATATATAGCAGCCCTTCGCAACATAAGCATACTGACATGATTTGGCCGCAAATAATACACACACAAAGTAAAGAAACACTCAACGACAAGCACAAGCCGCTTGTGCTTGTCGTTGAGTGTTTCTTTACTTTGTGTGTGTAGTATTTGCGGCCGAATCATGCCAGTAAGCAAGTACCAACTAGGCCAACAATCATTATTGTTACAACATAAGCATAAATATAAAAACCTATTCCAGAAAACACTTAACCTGGCTGGAGAAAATCTAGTAGTTATAGCAGGAGACTTTAATGCACCGCACACTGCCTGGGGATATCTATATACAAGACCAAAAGGAAGGGCCTTATAGGATGACTCGCAAGAGTTTGGCCTAACACTCGTCATAGATCCCAGCGGTCCAACCAAAATTGGCACGGTGCTAAACAGGGACAACACCCCAGACCTAACCTTTACTAAAAATATTGAAGTGGCGGATGATCCTGGGACGCCTGGAGTGGTTCTTGGAGTGTAACAACATCTACCCAGATGCCATGGCAGGATTTCGGCGTGGTCGAGCATCGATTGACAACGTAGTCGACCTGGTCACTTATGTTCAACACGAGAAAGGCCGTAAGCGTCTCTGCGCATCTTTGTTCCTAGACGTCAAAGGGGCGTATGACAACGTTACGCATGAAGCTGTTCTCACCGCTCTCGAAGATATAGGAGTAGGTGGTCGGATGTATCGCTGGATACGTAGTTATTTGTCAATGCGATCCTTCTTTGTGAGCACTGAAGACGGTCGAACCTCTCCACATTACAGCCACCGTGGCGTCCCCCAGCGTGGCGTACTCAGCCCTGTGCTGTTCAATCTTACGTTAATTGCTCTCACTGAGCATCTGCCAAGCACAGTCAGGCTATCAATGTACGCAGATGACATCTGCATTTGGGCATCGGCTGTAACACGCCTGCAGTTACGAGGAAGAATTCAAAAAGCTGCCACTGAAACATTACACTACCTCCGAAATCGATGCTTGGAAATTTTTTCCGAGAAATGCGCCCTCGTAGCTTTTACACGAAAGCCTATGGATAAGTACACTATAAACATCAATGGTCAAACTGTGCCATACGTTCGATCGCACAAGTTTTTGGGCGTCATAATTGACAGGAATCTAACACGGAGCGATCACGTTTCGTACATGAAGAAACGGTTAATGGACATCTGTAATATACTGAAGTTCTTTGCAGGGAAGGCTTGGGGAATGTCTCCCAGTGCATTGCTACAGCTGTACAGAGTACTTTTTCTCGGTTTCCTGCGGTACAGTTTACCGGCATTGACCAATGCAAGCAAAACAAGCCTTCGAACGCTACAGAGTGTTCAATCCCAGGTACTCCGGATTTGCCTCGGCTTGCCTCGTAGTGCGTCAACAATGGCTACTATAGCTATCGCCGGTGACCACCTCATCACGACACATATCGACGTTCAGGTACTCCGGACACATATAAGGCATATTCCTCGAACACCCTGCCACCACCTAGCCTCTTTACCAGCAGTTAGACCACGTTCGTCATTTTGCCAAACGGTCACCACATACCGCGATGTTTTGCCAACATGCTTCACACCCGCCGCCAGGCCTTTCACTCCACCCTGGTGCCTGGCTTAAGCTAATATCAGGATAACTATACCTGGCATCAAGAAAAAAGCAGATATGTCATCACCTGCTCTTAGACAGCTTGCTCTGCTCTTGTTATACGAGACGTATCAAGGCTGTGTACACGTATACACCGACGGCTCTGTTTTACAGAAGAGTTCAACGGCATCATTTGTTATACCGATAAAAGACACGACGAGAAAATTCAAGACCTCCCACCTTACGACATCAACGGGAGCAGAGCTCACAGCTCTTCGTGCCGCATTGCAATTTATCAGCGATCAACAGCCACAAAAATGGACAATTTTCAGTGACTCAAAGGCGGCGCTGCAATCCCTTCTATCCCCTTTAGGTCACGGCCCGTACGAACAGCTGGTATTTGAGATTGCAGAAAATACTCGCCAATTCATTGAGGAAGGACATGAAATAGCCTTTCAATGGCTGCCAAGTCATTGTGGAATAATTGGCAATGAACGGGGCGATCGAGCTGCGCGTTCTGCCCATACTGAAAGCGATGAAATATCAATTCCGCTTTCCAGAACTGACGCTGCATGGAAACTCCGCATGCTTGCTCGCAAGCGCACCACGTCACAATGGAACGAGTCTCATCTTTTTCATGCACGGTTAGGTACTTTAGACCCAACTCTCAGTCTTCGAATTCCTCCGGAATTACGCCGACGAGACGCTACTATGCTGTGCAGATTAAGGTTGGGCATCGCATTTACCAATGCGTACGCGTTCCGCAAAGGAATGGCACACACTGCTGCATGCGACCGTTGCGGCAGTAACGAAACAACTTGGCACACTGTGTGTGAATGCCCACAATACTGCTCGCAGCGACAGTCGTTCTGCAATGCACTAGATGAACTGGACAATCAGCCTCTTTCGGAAGAAAGACTCCTGCGCTGCCGACAGGACTTTATGTCGCAGAAGAAGGCTGTGAAGGCGCTCATGCACTTCTTGCGTTCAACCGGCCTGTCCAAACGACTGTGATCGGAACTTCCTGAATGTGTGCGCATGTGTTTTTTTGTTTTTTTATAACTTATTTTATATCTCTCTATAGCTATCCTCTTTCTAACCCTTTTCCCCACCCCCGTACAGGGTAGCAAACCAGTTCGTCTAGATTAACCTCCCTGTCTCTTCCTTTTAATTATTTCTCTCTCTCTTAAAATGGCGGCGCGGCACAACGCACTACAAGATTTGGGCAGTGGCCACCGCATATCAGGGTTACACTTCACTTATGGCCCAAGTAGTCCCCAAAAATAGAAATCAAACTAATAGACTGGGAGCTGCTTCGTAGAACGCGAGAGGTTACAGAACAACGACCAATCACAGACATAGAACAATGGACTAAGCAGCTCAGGAAAGAAGTCAAAGCTGCTACTAAAATCATGCAACCTGAATCTAATTTAACGAAATGTGACAGCAAGCTTCTCCACATCTAGGAAGCTAAGCAGTCACTTCAACGTAGACTTAGTGGCCAAAAAACAAGACAGGAAGTTGAGAAAGCACATAGCGCTTTCTAACAAAGACATAGAACAATATGCTAAGCAACTCAGTAAACAACAATGGGACGAGATTTGTAATTTTATGGACGGACAACTAGGCACCGGAAGAACCTGGCACTTGCTCAGGTTCCTACTTGATTCGGAAAATAACAAGGAAAACAACGGAAATGTCATTACTAAGTTAATACGCGGCTATGATGGCACTGAAGAGGAATTTCTCAAAGAATTAGAGAAGAAATACAACACACTGGCAGCCCCTTGTAACCATTCTAGCTACAATAGTAATGCGAACTAAAAAATTGACGAGGAAATTACAGAGGCAGAAATACGTGTGGCCCTACAAAATTTAAACACCAAATCCGCCCCAAGACTTGACGGTATAAGTAAAAAAAAACTCTTGGAAACCTCGATGATGAATCAATGTCCAAACTAACAGAATACATCAACGAGTGCTGTATAAAAGGACAAGTACCAACTGAGTGGAAGAAAGCGACGATAACGCTCATTCCAAAGCATGGTAGGAAGCTTGCCATCGACAACCTCAGACTGATTTCTCTAACATCCTGCGTCGGAAAATTACTAGAACATGTAATTTTAAACAGAGTGTACAACTTCTTAGAGGACAATAACATCTACCCAATACGATGATAGGGTTTCGCAAAAACCTTTCGCCACAAGATGCGCTGCTTCAACTCAAGCATCATATAATCAACTATAAAACGCGCTCTACAAGGCGATCTTGGCTCCTAACCTAAAAAGACTTTCGATAATGCTAATCATACAGCCATTTTGAAAAACATTGAACGGATAGGACCAGGACAGCAGATGTATAACTACGTTAAGAGCTTCCTGTCAGACTGAAAAGAAGTCATCTTTGTCGGAGGACTCAAATCGCCTGAGATCGACATCGGCGGCGCAGGCACGCTGCAAGGCTCTGTCATATCTCCGATGCTCTTCAATCTCATCTTATTAGGCCTTCCCAGAAAAACTAAATGAAATTGAATCTCTACACCATTCAATCTACGCGGATGATATCACAATCTGGGTTTGCGATGGGAGCGACGGCTCTATAGAACAACGACTACAGACCACAAAAAAACAGTGTCACAGAACGAGCGCTCAAAAAGGGCGCGCCGCCAAATTCTCACGACAAAACGCCGGAGTGACACCGCGAAGTCAACGATAAAAAAAAAAGAAAACAAACAACCAAAGGCCCCCGGGCGCGCGACTCTCTCCCTCGGAAGCATGGGTTCGCCGACAAACCTCCTCTCATCGGCACCCGAGCAAGCACTGGAACTTTCTAGATAGAAAGGGGCGTGGTGATGCCGGGTTGAGTCATCCGTCGCGGACGGCCTTCGAGCCGTCTCACCCTCTCCCCAGCCTTCGCTGCGCATCGCGCCGACGAAATGAAGAGAACTTTCTGGAATCTCGCGCGGAAGGTATTTAATCGAGCAGCCGAGATGAGAGATCAGGAGAAGACGGAAGTTAGCGCCAGAGCGCGTGGGGATTCCGCCGTGTAGTCGGCGAAGGTTTTGTCCGCAGGGAAAAAGCAGGAGAAGAACAAGATTTCCACCTGAGGGGTGAAGGCTCGAGCTACAGGCAAGAGCGTCTGTCTACCGCTATCGAGCGAAGTCGCGTGGCAACAGCTGCGTGTGTGAAGCCGACGTGTTTCCGGTGAGGAAGGTTGAAGCTTGGAGAGTGGCCAAGTGAGGACGTGAGGTTTCCTAAAAGAGAAACTTCGGGGGCAGTCGAGGTTTCCTGGAAGAGAAACTTTGGGGGCAGCAGATTGACAACAACGCTGGACTTTGAGTGAGTGATTCTCGGAAGAGTATCATCCAGACTTTTGTTCCAAGAACTTTGGACTGACTAGGTTTTCTATCTCTTTAGTCTTTAAGTGTCTTGGTTGTTCAATGCATGCGACTGCATTGTAGTGCGTATTGTTGTCTGTGTCAGTCGTTTCGAGTGTGGCTGATTGTACTGTGTAGTACGTTGTTTGATTGGTGACATATTGTACTCACTATTGTGGAGTGTGCATACTTGTGTATTGCTTTGATCTGCCATTATTGAGAATATAATTTTGTTTTGTTTATCAACTCTCGGCTCTGACTTGTTCTTTGGGCCACAGCCGGCGTCCGCTGGTGCGCCAAATAGGACCACCTCTAAATTGTCCACGCTTTCGTGGTGCAGTTCGGGGGGCCGATACTTCGGCCCTTGGAATTAGCCCGGCGATCGCCTCCCTAATTAACGGGACCTGTGACAATTAATCTGGCGTCCGCGACAGGACCTTTTGGTGCACAGTCTGCCCAAAGTAGTGAGAAAGAGCCTCGAGTTGTTGATAGTGCTATCGGAACGATTTTGTGTGTTGCTCAGTGTTTTAGTTAACGAGTGCAGGAGAGTGTTCCGATAGACTGATTTAGGCAGATACTTTTACACGCGGGAAGACTTTATTTGCGAGACACCATGGATCTCGAAAAGTTAGTTGCTCTTGGTGAGAAGATGGGTCTTTCTGGCGCCGAACTACGGAAATGGGTAAGCCAGAAGGAGAAAGAGGCGGTGGAGAGAGAAAGGTTGGCAGCTGAGAGGGCCAAGGAAGAAAAAGCAGCTGAGTTGGAGAGAGAAAGGCTGGCCGCTGAAAGGGCGAAGGAGGAAAGAGAGCAACAATGGAAGTTGGAGTTCGAGGGAGAAAAGCTGGCAGCTGAAAGGGCGAAAGAAGAAAGAGAGGCAAAGGAGCGACAGCTGAAAGAAAAAAGAGAGCAGCAATTGAAGTTGGAGCTGGAGAGAGAAAAGTTGGCAGCCGAAAGGGCGAGAGAAAAAAGAGAGGCAAAAGAGCAACAGCTGAAGGAAGAAAGAGAGCAACAATCGAAGTTGGAGATGGAGAGAGAAAGACTGGCAGCTGAGAGGGCGAAAGAAGAAAGAGAAGCGGAGATGGCTGAAAGGGAACGGCAGCGGCAGCACGAGATGGAACTCGAGCGGCTCCGTTTGCAACAGCGAAGTGAAACTCCAGTCCAAGCTAGAGTTGAAAGCAGCGAACGGGAAGATCATGGCTTCCGCTTGAACCCAAGCAAGCTGCTCGTAGCATTTGATGAAAGGAAGGACGGCCTTGACGCGTACCTTCACCGATTCGAGACGATTGCGAGGAGCCAGAATTGGCCGGAACATCAATAGGCAACTGCTTTGAGTACTTGCTTGAGTGGTGAAGCGCTCAGTGTGCACGGTACGCTGACGCCGACCGATGCAGCCAACTATGCAAAGCTGAAAACTGCTTTGCTGAAGCGATTTAGATTTACTGTGGAAGGATTCCGGGACAGATTTCGGACAAAAAAGCCAGCTGATGGTGAGACGGCTACGCAGTATGCCACCCGACTTTGCCATTATTTCGACAGATGGATTGAACTTTCAGGAACAGCCCAGCAGTATGATGAGCTTAGGGAGCTCCTAATTAGAGAACAATTTTTTACTAGTTGCCACCCAAGCCTGTCGCTGTACTTGAAAGAGAGGAGAACTAAGTCACTTGAAGACATGCTTGAATTAGCTGATCAATTCTTGGAAGCTCAAGGTGGAATTAATTTGGCCAAGGTCAAAAAGGAGTGTCCCGAAGATTCGAAAAATTCGGCACCCGAACAAAAGAAGCGTGCACCGGAGAGTGTTCCGTGATGTTTTCTGTGTAACCGAGTGGGTCATCGTGCGAACAACTGTCGTACTAACTTTACGAGCCCTACGGTAGTAAAATGTCTCAAGTGTGGTCAGAATGAGCACAAAGCAGACGCTTGTCGTAACGGAGCGAGTTAAACTCACCAGGTATCCTGTGCACAAGTTGCACCAAAAACTATTGATGATGTCACCAACAAATTCGTAGAGTTGAAAAATGGAGAGAAACTTCCTATTGGGGGTCCTGTAATGACAAAACAGCCAACCGGTGTTACGAAGGGAATGCCAGCGCTGCCTGGAAAAGTTGCGGGCAAAAAGGTTACGGTGTTAAGAGATACTGGTAGCTCCACTGTTGTCGTGCGAAGAAATTTGGTGCGGGAAAGTGAGTTGACAGGCAAAACGAAACCGGTTTGCCTAATTGACCGTACGGTTCGGATGCTTCCCAAAGCAGAAATTGAGGTAGAAACCCCGTACTTCAGCGGGAAGGTTACCGCTCTATGCATGAAGACCCCCCTGTATGACTTCGTCATCGGAAACATCGACGGGGCGCGAGGGCCGAATGATCCAGAACAATGGGGAGAAGACCCGAAGATGGAGCCCTCGCCAACCCAGCGACCGCGAGATACAGTGGAGGAGCATTTCGTGACGGATCCCACTCGAGCCCAAGGTGAAGCCGCGGTGCAAGTGAGAGTGAATGAGAAGATGATCGTGTTGAATGAGTTCACGTGCTGGGCAGCTGGACTTACGTCGGCACGACCTCAACTGACCGACAATGTAAAGATGATGGAGTCGGCCAGCCAGGCACAATGTCGTGACATGAACAAGCAGGTGAATGACCGAACAGGATCGGTTGAACGTTATCACCCGTTAACACTGACGGAAGGGACAACGATGGCTGAGACGCCGCCTCAGATACCGTCGTCGGAAAGGGCTCGCCGGAACAAAACAAGGAAAAACAAGAAAAGATCGAGCGAGCACCGCAAGAAAGGACGCAAGCGCCGCTCAAAGCACACGGGATAGGTGTTGAGGTCGAATTGGAATGTGTTTGACAGTGCTGAGTGCAATATGTTAAGTTAATGTGGTTGTTATCATTTGTCACAACTGTATGTCGAGTGAGTCAAAATGTTTGTTACGGTGATGTTATTGTACAATTGTTGTAATGAGAGAACTTTGTACATTTGTATTGTCTGGAATATGTGATGGAGTGTTGTACTCATGTACCTGCGGTTATATTTCATGTGTTGTGAGATTGAATTACAATGTACAATTGAAGTGAGTGATCTATTATGAATGTGACGTGTCATGAGCGAAGGACTATGTTACAGTCTTTAAGTGTGGGGTGACTGTTCGCGCTCGTTTGTGTGGTTTTGAATATTATGAGATATTTATCTTAAAGTGGGGGGCAGTGTCACAGAACGAGCGCTCAAAAAGGGCGCGCCGCCGAATTCTCGCGACGAAACGCCGGAGTGACGCCGCGACGTCAACGATAAAAAAAGAAAACAAACATCCAAAGGCTCCCCGGGTGCGCGACTCTCTCCCTCGGAAGCGTGGGTTCGCCGACGAACCTCCTCTCATCGGCACCCGAGCAAGCACTGGAACTTTCTAGATGGAAAGGGGCGTGGTGACGCCGGGTTGAGTCATCCGTCGCGGACGGCCTTCGAGCCGTCTCGCCCTCTCTCCAGCCTTCGCTGCGCATCGCACCGACGAAATGAAGAGAACTTTCTGGAATCTCGCGCGGAAGGTATTTAATCGAGCAGCTGAGATGAGAGATCAGGAGAAGACGGAAGTTAGCGCCAGAGCGCGTGGGGATTCCGCCGTGTAGTCGGCGAAGGTTTTGTCCGTAGGGACAAAGCAGGAGAAGAAGAGGATTTCCACCTGATGGGTGAAGGCTCGAGCTACAGGCAAGGGCGTGTGTCTACCGCTATCGAGCGAAGACGCGTGGCAACAGGTGCGTGTGTGAAGCCGACGTATTTCCGGCGAAGAAGGTTGAAGCTTGGAGAGTGGCCAAGTGAAGACGTGAGGTTTCCTAGAAAAGAAACAACGGGGGCAGTCGAGGTTTTCTGAGAGAGAAACTTCGGGGGCAGCGGAACGACAACAATGCTGGACTTTGAGTGAGTGATTCTCGGAAGAGTATCATCCAGATTTTTGTTCCAAGAATTTTGGACTGAATAGGTTTTCTATCTCTTTAGTCTTTAAGTGTCTTGTTTGTTCAATGCATGCGACTGCATTGTAGTGCGTATTGTTGTCTGTGTCCGTTGTTTCGAGTGTGGCTGATTGTATTGTGTAGTACGTTGTTTGATTGGTGACATATTGTACTGACTGTTGTGGAGTGTGCATACTTGTGTATTGTTTTGATCTGCCATTATCGAGAATATAATTTTGTTTTGTTTATCAACTCTCGGCTCTGACTTGTTTTTTGGGCCACAGCCGGCGTCCGCTGGCACGCCAAATAGGACCACCTCTAAATTGTCCACGCTTTCGTGGTGCGGTTCGGGGGGCCGATACTTCGGCCCTTGAAATTAGCCCGGCAATCGCCTCCCTAATTAACGGGACCTGTTACACACAGTAGAGGAGCACCTGATAGGAACAGGTCTCACGTGCTCCGCAGACAAGTCGGAGCTTCTTCTGTACCACAATACCCTTAGGGTTAGGCTCCCCACTGGATATGACAGAAATGAGGCTTACGAAGAAATTAAGATACACACAGGGAATATTAAAAATATCCCTATAGCCAACCAACTCAAGCTATTGGGTCTTGTAATCGAGAACAAAGGTACTAACGAGGAAACCACTAAAAAATTAGAAGCCAAGGTGACGAACACCATAAGAATAATAAAATAAATTACTAGCGAGCACAAGGGTATCAAGGAAGAAAGTATCATACGGCTGATACAATCTTTTAATCACTCAGATCACATACATAGCTGCCTTCCATAGTTGGTTTGCCGCTGAAAAGACCAAAATTAACAATCTGATAAAAGTGTACAAACTAGCGCTAGGGATTCCCTTCAGTACGCGCACTGACCTTTTTCTAAAGCTAGGACTCCACAACACACTGTAGGAACTCATAGAAGTACAACAAATGTCTCAAATGGAACGACTTACAAAAACATCTACTAGATGGAATATACTACGCGAGCTATAGGAATGAATTACCCTAACCAAAACGGAGAAAAGAGGACGATGACGAGAGAAATTCGTGAGAAACTTCTGGTACCTAACATACCCAAGAACGTGCATCCATGTTACAACAAAGGTAGACGCACGAGTAGAGCAGAAAAAAAATGATCCAGAGCTATTGGTCAGACGACAGAGCCACCTTCGTAGACGCAGAAGAATACCCAAACAGAAATAGCTACTTGGCAGTTGTCGTAGATCACAACTAAAAGCTCGTTACCAGCGTGTCAGTTCATACTACATTTTCCGAGACGGCAGAGGAAGTAGCCTTTGCACAAGAACCCCAAGTCTCTATGAATGCTCATACATTATTAGTGATTCGCAGGCGGCCATTCGAAATCACGCTAAGGGCCAAATATCTCCAGAGGTGTGGCAAGTCTTGAGTGTAAACAAAGCAATATTTTCTGCTGTAGAAAAGATTGACAGACAACTGATTTGGTTCCCAGCGCATACAACTCCAGACGTTCCCGCAGTCAATCTCATAGAAGTAGCATATTACGAGGCTCGAGGTCTTACTCGCCGAGGTAAGCAAGGAGTGACTTCTACTGGTCAGGTGAACGTGGAGGAGAGGATATTAAGAGAAAAAGAACGATTAACCACACTCAGTGATACAACCAAATACTACCAAATGCAGAGGACGAATTTATCCACCACCTCATTCTAAACTCAACAGAACAGAGTCCGTTGTTTGGAGGCGGTTACAGACAGAAAGCTACCCAATACCGTGCAATTAAAGACTTTCAACCCTGCCATATACCAGAGCGACACATGCAAGCCATGCAAGTCTTGTAGAGCTACCCTTCAACACATGTTGTGGGGATGTAGAGCATACCAAGATCCAATGGCGGTCTCCTCGAAAGATCTGCAGGCGCGGTGGTAGGCTGCGCTGCAAAGCTGAGAACTCACGGACCAGCTTTGGGCTGTCCAGCGAGCCCTGGAAGCAGCGCGGGAGCAACAGCTCCAAGCGGCCATCTAGGCGGCCCCAGGCCCGGGCCTTCCATTCACTGAATAATTGTAAAGTTATTTAATCATCAAAGAGCATCGATATTGTTTCTGGTAAAACAACAAAAAACAAAACTTTTTTTTCAGTAGCATCGCAAGCTATCACCAAAGGTGTCCGTGCTCTAGGGTACACACTTTGATCAGCCTTGTTATCGTGTGACGGCAGCCGCATTCCGATGGGGTGAATAACAAGACCATGCACCGCTTAGATATACCAGGTTGTTTAAAAGTATGAGGTGGCCACAGCAGCGTGCCTCGCAGTCATGTCGCGTTTTTGAAACGTACACGACGGCATATTTGCACTTCAAGTTGCGTTGTCACGGGCGAATCATGAAAAAGAAGAGATTTGATTTGATTCAATAACTTCCCCTGTACTTTCCTCGATATCTTTGTCTGTTAGATCTTATTATATTGTGTCAAAACACGCAAACACGAGCCCTTAAGTATACGCTTTCTTCCCTTATTCATTACGAGGGTCTCGTACTGACGGTCTTCCTGCCTTTAGGCTGTATACGAGATTATTGCTCAGCTGCCAACTGGTAATAAGTAGACGTGTAACGTGACGCCACACAGGCTCCTAAAGAGTGTGCCACACTCGCCGCTATGGCTACTGGTGGCGCTGACTGACACTCCCACGTTTAAATTCACATATATACCCAAAAATGTGGCTGGGGGGGGGTAGCTGCTGCGGTAGCTCAGTGGTAGAGCATCGAACGCATTATTCGAAGGTCGCAGGTTCGGTTCCTGCCCACGGAAAGTTATCTTTTTACTCACTTTTCTTTCTTCATATTTACATTACAATTTGGTCTAATAATTTCTCCTGTACTCTCCTTGGCATCTTTGTTCGATCTCAATAATATTGCGTCAAAACACGGAAACACGAGCACTTAAATATACACTTCTTTCCCTATATATATATATATATATATATATATATATATATATATATATATATATATATATATATATACGTGGGTGTGTACCATTTTAGTGACCCGATGACACGGCAAGTTGACAGGCGTCCTGATTCTCCTGACTATGAGACCAATTGGGCATCAAAAGAGTTTCTTTTTGAGCCGCTCAATGAAGGGCCTTGCAGTGGTGTTCGTCTCGGACGTCCGCCGATGAGTGTTCACCCTTCCTATCTGTGTGGACACGGGGCAGCCACTGAATTTTCCGAACTAAGGTAGGGGCCACCGAATGCACCGGCTTAGAACCAAGCAAAAGCCCCTTCACACTGTGGACGTAACACGCCGGTGAGCTGTAAGCGATCGCCTCACAAGTTTGAGACGCTCGCCCCTATTCAGAACATGTCTGCTTTTGCATATGAAGGCGGTTGCAATATACTTTAGGGTGAACTTTTAAGCAATCTCATGCGCATGATTGGACCCAAGCCGAAGGTCCTCATTTCCCCCGAAGAAGAGAATCGCATATCTACAAATCGCTGAGTAGGTATGCAAAGAGAGTGAGCAGTGAGCTTACTTGGTAAGTGCTTGTTTTTTTGTTTTTTTTTTGTAGTGCAATAACAGAGCTTGACTAAGTGTATAAGCCGACGTACCCCGGTAATACTAAGGCAAGCCGCATCTTGAGTTACCAAGAAGCGCCATCCTCTTCACGGCAGTTGGTTTCGTTGCTCAAGGTTAATTTTTTTTCAAGTTTCTTCAAGGTTTCAAGGCTTTCAAGGTTTTCAAGGTTAAATTCAAGGTTCTTTTTTTGACATATAATGCGTAAACTGTGATGTACGTCTCTGGTATAAGTCATTTAAAACATAGCGTTGCCACTACAGCCATATTTCTGATGGCTAGCTCTCGACCTAGTAAAGACGAAATCTCTTTCTATGGCAAAGAAAGCCGCTGCAAATATCCGGGAATCCTGACATGTAATGAGTAAAATTGCATCTGTCAATGACAATACACTTACCCGCCGCAGTGGTAAAGTGGCTCAGCAACGCGACACTAAGGCTGCTGACCCACAAATCGCGGGATCAAATCCTTGTCGCGGCCGCCGCATATTCGGTTGAGGCAGAAATGCTTGAGGACCATGTGCTCTGACTTAGGTGCGCAGTAAAGAACCTTATGTGGTCGATGTTTCAGGAGCCCTATACTACAACGTGTCTCATAATCATATTTTGGTTTTGGGACGTTAAACGCCCACCATTGGTAATATAAAATTTATGAAGAACAATACATTTACGCGTCGCCTGTACTTTACTACTTCGACTTCGTACTCAAACATGGTCAAAAAAGCTCACAGTGTGGCATTGATCACTGGTACGTGACCTCGAGGAACTTGCGTTTACCCGACAGTGCCACAAAGGAAGTCCATAAAGAGTTGGCTGAGCTTTTGGCATCACTGAATAAGAAGGGTTAGAAAAAGTTGTGAACGATTCGGAGTACTTGGTACTTCACCATGAAGGAGCATAAAGCAGTCTCATGGGCTTCACCCTTGACGAGGCCGTGCCGATAAAAATTACGCCGTGAATGAACGAACTCAGAATAAATATAGACGGGTTGTCGCAGCAGCGAACGGGCGCTGCCAAGTTTGGACACGTGATTCAATGGCCTTCTCATTTCCACTTCCAATTCAGGGTCGCCAACGGCCGGCTGAATTGCCGCCGAAGCTCCCGGGAAGGCCAGCAAAGCGGGCGCAGTGGTTTATGTCTTTGCATTTCCGTCACAATTTTTGCACTCCACCACAGCATGAACTTTTCTTTAACGTCTTACCATTATTCAGCATACTCTCACATCGTCCCCCGGCATTGCATCCGAGACGTACTAGACAAATATAGTGGCGCGTCCGAAGCAGCCGCATGGACGCGGCCTGCAAGCCATAAGCAATGGCCGGCTGCGACCGTTCCGCTACTGCGGATGCGTAACTAAATCTCTCTATTTTCTTGCAATGCTCGCCAGCGTCCACGCCGCCCGCTTGTAGCCGTAGGCTGCAGGGCAACGGCCGCCACACGCCACATCGCGGCCGCGCCGCCGAGGAGAAGGCCGTTGGTGCGTCAGTGCCATCTAGTTTTGCTTGGACAAACGAGCGGGAAATCGTCTATAGTCAAACACTGAACTGATTTATACTATTCATGACTATTTACTGTGAAATACTCATCGAGCTCTTTGGTAGAATGTCAGATAAGTAATTTGTTTCCCCTGCCTTATGCAAGTTATTTTCTTAACAAGAAAATGCGCACAATATTTTCACTCTTCTCTCCTCTCTTTGCCGTAACACCACAGAATGCTAGACACGCGTCCAACGGATATTTTAATGTTCCTACATGACGTGATTAACATGTCCAGTGTGTAACAAAATTTCACTGGTTGATATTGCGATGTACTGGTTGCATCTAGATGAAGGGGACGAAGAAAAGGACAACAAAAAGAATGGATGAGAGCAAGTTGCTCCCGGCCAAGGAGGTTCACAAAAATTGCAGCATATCCATGGAGCGAATGATGATGAGTGGGGTGACGCGTCCCTGCATCCGTCTGTCCATCTGTTTATGCGTTCGTTCATCTATTCGTCCGTGTGTCCGTCGCATGTCCGTCCGTCCATACGCCCGTCCGTTCATCCGTCTGTCTGTCTGTCCGCCCATGCGTCCATTCGTCCGTCCGTTCATCCTTACGTCTGTCTGTCCGTCCGTGCGTCCATCTGTTCGTATGTCTGTCCATCCTTCCGTCCATCTGGTGAACATTCCAAGTACCACCATCTCGCATATTTTCATCATATATCCATCATTACAAGTACAGCCATCAGCGGACATTCTAAAAACTAAACGGGATGTGGCTGCTACTGCAAACACGGGACGCATGACCCTAGGTGTAAGGAGCTTCGCCCCTGAAAAACTGCTGGAATGAAAGCTCCTGCAACGCTTTTCCAGCAGTAGTGAAGCCAGACTTTGCCCTCCAAAGATCTCGGAAAGATGCACTTTTCTAATTTTCCCACTTGGAGATCAAGTGGGTTTGATCTCATAGTCTTAACGCAGCGTTAATTATAAATTGAAAGGTAGTTATGTCCCATAAAATAGCATATAAAGACGAGTATCGGTCACTTATCCTCCAATGAAATTTGCCCTAAATTGAAGGATTACTAAAGAAACTAGTACATAAATACGCAATGTGAGCACTATCTGACCCAAAAATTGTTGCCCCGTTAAACTCGTTGCGCGTTGAGAAAAACGCTTCGTTTTAATTGCCGCATACCAACAGCATTATCTCATAGTAAGATGGCGGCCGCCATACGGTGGGTACGGCTTCATGCCTGGGCAGTAATTTCCATTGCAGTAATTTTTTTAAACCTTCTTGCTCACGACTAGGGTAGAAAAATTGTGCCTTTTTAATTCAACTTCTTTTTCTATTTCCCTCTATTTCTCTCTCTCACATATTAGTGGCGCTGCTCCCTCAGCCAGTCCTGGATACATCTTGTAGTGGTAATTGAGATAGTCCGCAAAACACTTTATCCTTTGTTAACTAGTCATACACAAGGTATAACCAATGAAAATGACTCCGCTTGGGCAAAAGCAAGAAGCATTCTATTGCTTGCTTGAGCAGCTCGTCTCTTTTTCCTCTCTTATGGAATAGTCCTCCATGATCCCATCACGTTCGCTGAAGGCGCGTGCAGTCATGACCAATTCTTGCAGCTACAGTACGCCGTTGTCTGCCAGAAGGACGCGCGTATTTTGGACAGCTTCATGGTATGTGTCATTACGTATTACCCCTCTCCACGCATCGTACCAATGCGTACGCCGGCCAGTGAGATGGTGTTATCTATTATATGCGTCGGCGATAGTGTCATTAAGCCCAGAGTAGGGAATGTGCATTGTGGATCGTAGTGTGGTTTCGTTCTAACGACGTGAACACTTTCTGTGCGACGTAGGCACCAGGATGAACTAACTTGTCTTTTCAGCAAAACTTCGTAGTTTAAGGAGCTAATTTGACGGCGTACTCTATAAAGACCGAAGTAATTACGGACAAGCTTTCGGAGAGGATAGGTGTTAAATTCAATTCAATTCAATTCAATTTATTTTCCAGTTTGTACATGCTGGATGGTTGCGTTGGGTTAAAAGCTACATAAGTAGCTTGACGAGACTCAACGACCAAACTATACAGGGCAGTAACAACAAGCAGTCCGGTGCAGTGACGAGAAAACCAACAAGTAAAACAGAATACCATATCGTATGTACATATACAGCGATTTACATGGATTTCCAGCACGAAGATTGCAGGAAGAAAAAGTGAAAATAAATACATGTGCATAAGAAGTGCTAGAAAAAAAAGAATAAAAAAAGTGCTACATACAATAAAATACGGCTATAGCATAAGTAATAAACATAAATAATAATAACACAGAATAATATCACCGTACCAATGTAGCAATACTAGTTATTCGGGACAAAATAAAAGAAAAACACTGGCCATATAACACAGCAAGAAATTCATGTAAGCAGAAGACTATGTTAAAGAAACAACATAAGTTACGCACGATTCAATTACACAGAATGTCACAGTATGTGACATTACAAGTGAACGAAATATAAGTGGAAGTCTTTCTTACTGACCGTGTCAATATCTTTATATTTATTAAAAGTAGATGGTAGGTTATATGCCAACGATTGATGTTTGTAGTGCGTCCTGAAATATGGAACTGACCATGTCTCAGGGTTCCTTGTGTTCACATCAATTCTATGACGTTCTAACGATGCCAACGGTTTTATATAGTTCTTGAGGGATTCAGAAGCATATCGCGCAGTATGTAGTAAACGAAAAGTATAAAGGTTGTCAATTCTAATAATGTTGTACTTAGGAAACGCTTCTCTGGTGCTAGAATAATAGTCTATGTTGCCAATATAGCGAATAATCTTCTTCTGTAGCATCAGAATTTTACGTATGTTAGTTATAGTGGTTGTACTCCACACTAAGGCGCAATAATTTAAGTGGGCATGAAATAAAGCATTATAAATCTGTACTTTGGCCTTTGTAGGTAGCAAACTACGACATCGTGATAAGACACCTGTCACAGAGGAGAGCTTTTCACATAGGTAATTTACATGCATGTCCCAAGTAAGTTGTGAAGAAAAGTGCACGCCAAGGATTTTGTGACTGTCAACTATTTCGATTTTTTGACCTTAAAAAGCAATAGTATTATTTAACGGAAGCAATTTGTTCTTGGAGCGAAAAATAACTACCTTAGTTTTCTTCGCGTTGATCTTAAGTTGATTTAGCTGAGACCAGGTAGATAACTTTCTTAGCAGTTCATTGCAATGCGTTGTCAAAATGCGCACGTCGTTCCCAGACAATATGACAGTGCTGTCATCAGCGTATATAATAAATTCAGCATTAGTATTAAAGTTCACAATGTCATTAATGTAGATATTAAATAAAAGCGGTCCTAAAACGCTTCCTTGAGGCACGCCAAATTTGTTTATTAGACAAGACGACCTGTGACCGTTCACGTAAACACACTGGTATCTGTCACTTAAGTAAGACTTAAACAGTGATAAGCAGCTACCACGTACTCCGTAACATTCTAGCCCCGCCGCGGTGGTCTAGTGGCTAAGGTACTCGGCTGCTGACCCGCAGGGCACGGGTTCGAATCCCGGCTGCGGCGGCTGCATTTCCGATGGAGGCGGAAATGTTGTAGGCCCGTGTACTCAGATTTGGGTGCACGTTAAAGAACCCCAGGTGGTCGAAATTTCCGGAGCCCTCTACTACGGCGTCTCTCATAATCATATAGTGGTTTTGGGACGTTAAACCCCACATATCAACCAATTCGTAACATTCTAGTTTGTCTAATAAAATGTTATGACTTAGGCAGTCGAATGCCTTACTAAAATCTATAAATAACGCCAGCGCATAGGATTTCCTTTCTATGTTCCTTATTATCGTTTCCTTGATTGACAGAAGGGCTGTTTCCGTTGACCTGTGTTTCCTAAATCCGTGTTGCGCGTTAGTTATGATACCAAACTTATCGAAGAAATTGACCATGCGACAGTGTATAATTTTTTCTAGCCTCTTAGAAAACACAGGTAACACCGAAATTGGCCGGTAGTTGTTGGGGTCATTAGGGCTACCTGCTTTCAATATTGCCGAAACTTTGGCGTATTTCATTGCCTGTGCGAATACGCCCGATTGAAGCAATAAATTGAATATGTGAGCAAGAGCAGGAGAAATAGAAGTTATACAATGCTTAATAGGGCCTAGTTGCAGGTTGTATGTGTCTAACGCATTAGTATTTTCCAAGGATTGAAATGAAGCGCAGACTTCGTATTCATCAGTAGGCTGGAAGAAAATGCTTTCGACAATAAGACTTGAGTTTGTTATTCCCGACGTTGCAGCGCAGGTGGGGTAGGCAGCAGGAATAGCAGCGTTAATGAAATGTTGGTTGAAGTGATTAGCGAGGGCCTCGCCTCTCAACTCAGTACCGTCATGAAGTATACTGTTTGGAACACTTTGTTTGGTCCAACGACCAAGAACATCATTTATTATTTTCCATGTCTTATCGGGCCGTTGCTGTGAGGCGGACAGAAAAAGTTGCTCGTAATAAGCTCGTTTGGCACGCCGTAGCTCACAATTTAATCGGTTTCGAAAAGCTTTAAATTCCTTTAATTGTATTTGCAAACGAGACTTCAAAAATGAATGATACAAGGAATTTTCACGCGAAATCATTTTGAAGTGTTCTTTCGTTACCCAATGCTTTCTCGCTTTTTTTGGTGGTTTTACTTGTTTCATAGAAAAATGCCTTTCGTATATCTTTATAAATTTCTCTATGAACTCATTGCATGCCTCATTGGCGGACGTTAATGCCAAGACAGAAGACCAGTCTTGGGCCATTATCTCAGTTTTAAAGGCAACCAGCCTACTATCTGTTATTTGCTGAACAGTGAATGTTTCTACCTCACGGTTTCGAATTCCTCTTTGATTTTCATATAGCGCATAAACAGCGAGGTGGTCACTAATGTCCGAAGCAACGGTACCAGTGGTGTAAATCTTTGTCTCTGCATTTATTATTAAATGGTCAAGGCAAGAAAATGTGCCGCACGTAATGCGAGTTGGTGTAGTATTTAAATTTTTGAAACCACTCGAAGACAGCAATGTACCAAATTCCGTGGAAGTAGTGCTGTTATCAAGAATATTGATGTTAAAGTCACCACCGCATGTCAAGTGAAAGTTGTTTTTGCAAGTGAAGTCTAAGAAACTTTCATAAAATGCTAGGAAACGCCTAATATTTCCACCCGGTGGGCGATAAACAACGGCGAACATTTCATTTTGATCGGAGACAGTGAGCATTTCGTAATCTTCTGTTGACACGCAGTATTCATGAACTAAATGGCATTTCTTCTCTGTAGTCACATAAAGCGCAACACCCCCTTCACGTTTATCCGATCGATTGGAAAAGAAACTGGCATATCCAGGCAGTTTCAACTTGCTACTATTGTTCGTATAGCAGGTTTCAGACAGCATAAGAACACACACTTTGAATGAGAGTTGCTCTAAAAAAAGCAAAATGTCGTCCTCTTTATTTATTACAGAGCGAGTGTTAATATGCAAAACTGATTGGCATGGCGGGTAATCAGATTTAATAGCAGAAGGTGACGCTAAGTTTATGTATGCGCAGTCGTTATCCATTTTGATGATACGGCGCAGTGTTCAGCCCAGCCTGTCACCTGCGCCTACGCAGTTGCATATGACGACCCCGAAAAAACCTTATCAATATCATGCTCATTTGTAACGTGCACGGCGGGCATAAGGTCAGATTGCTTCGTATAGATTTTCCCGTCAAATGACCAGACGGATTTCCATTTGTATTCATACTTTTTCTTCACAGCAAGAACTAGAAGTTTCTTTAAGGCTGGGCAAAGATGCTCATTCACATAGATAGCATTTTCACTGGTCAGTCCGACATCTTTGTTAGTCAGACGAGCTCGTTTTGCTTTCCTTAGAATGCTGTCTCGCTTTGCACGAAACTTAAACTGGACGATGATATTACTTCTGCCGCTGTCTCGGCTCGGCACCCGATGGCAGACCTCAATATCACCTGCAGTTATTTCTTCATTTATGGCACTGCCAATCTTAGAGACAATGTTAGTAACAGATTCATTGTCTTGTTTCAGTATACCTTGTATCTCGAGGTTTGCCTTCCTCGAGTACTGCTCAGCAAGAACAAGCCTTGTTTCAAGATCCCTGCCTTTGCTCTCAAGACATTTACACTCAGCACGAAGAGCAGCATTTTCCCTTTCAAGATCCCCGTTCCTTGTAATCACATCGTCCAGTTTCTTCTTGTGCTCCTCAATTGAAGTGAAGGCAAAGCCGAAGCTTCCCGTCATTTGACGCTGATTATTTTTTAGCTCACGGATTTCATTCCGTAAATCCCTTTCGAGGGAATCAGAAAAGATTTCATCTCTTGTTTCATCTCTTCTTTTATCTTTAGCAGTTCTGCCTTCATTTTTTCCTTGAGTTTAGCAATGTCTTTAGCCATTTTTCAGTGCCCGCAGAAGAATACAATGCAGGACAATTAAAAAAAATTCCGGATTCACTGTTTGGCAGCAGCGACGAAGCGTAGATATGCAACAAGGTAATAAAATACCCGATATATCTGGAACACTAACCTGCGATAAGAGTGCCAGAAAGTTTAGCCCGCGCACACAGCTCTCGCCGCTACTGCTAAGTGAAAGCTGCGACAACCACGTAGCTCCTTTTGTAGTGCGCAAAGCGTGACGTTGATCCTGGAGACAGGGCGCAGGCGCAGCCGACAATGACGCCTCCTGGTACCAGACCCTGGATTGCTTCGGAGAAGCGGTGGACCGTTTGGATGCTTTTGGTGCGGCTGCTTGAAATGCCCTGCGATAAGAGTGCCAGAAAGTTTAGCCCGTGCACACAGCTCTCACCGCTACTGCCAAGTAGCGGCGAGAGCTGTTCGCACAGGGGTCCATATTCATACTCTGTCATCTGGTGCACACTCTACCTCTGTTCGTCGCAAGTTGTATCGGTCCGCATCGATTCTCTGCTGTTATTGAATGTGGTATCTTGCCAGTTGACCTGCTTCTTCGGCCCGCTGAGTGAAATCTCTGACGTCAGATTCATGGTCAGCATTGTCGCTTACAGGAAACATTGCATCGAGAGGCGTAGTGACTGTTCGGCCATAGCAAGCTAGAATGGCGTCACTTGAGTAGTCTCCTGCAATGCGGTGTTATAAGCGAATGTGGTATACGGTAGTTGTGTGTCCCGTGTTCGGTGCTCTGAGTTTACGTAAATTGACAACATGTCAGTCTGTGTTCTGTTAAGACGTTCGATCAGGCCATTTGTTGTTTGCGGGTGATAAGCAGTTGTTTTCCCCTGGCAGGTGGAGGCAACCTTCATGGTAGAGTGCATCAAATTGGCTGTAAATGCCGTTGCTCGGTCTGTAAAACAACTTTAGGGTCAACATGTCGTAGTACTATGGAGGAGACGAAGACTTCCGCTACTTCCATGGCTGTCCCTCTGACTAAACAGGCTGTCTTAGCGCATCAGGTGAAGTAATCTGTCGCTACCACAATCCATCTTTTTGCTAATAATGATGTGTGAAATGGACCTAGCCGATTCATTATTATTTGCTTCAACGGAGCTTCTGGATGTTCAATAAGATGAAGGAGCCCTGCCGCTTTCCATGGAGGCGTCCTGAGTCTCTGGAAATCACAAGTTCTGACATAATGCTGTACCGTATGCAGACCTTTCGTGCAAAACTTCGCTCGCACGAATGCGAGCTAAGGTTCGACTAACTCCCAGCTATCCCGACTTGGGGTTATTGTGACAGGCTTCCAATATTTTGGATCGTTGGGTCAAAACGATGACGAGCAGGAATTTCTCGGTGATCTGCTCCAAATTCCTCTAGTGCAGGACGTTATTTCTTAAGACATACGACGACAATCCCCGTGTGAAACCTAGGGCTGGGCGTACAGGGTGTCCAGCAGATACCTAAGGAGCAAAAGCAACTCGGCATCAGATTGCTGATGTTCGGCCATTTCTGATGTGGTGATGGTTTCAAGAAACAAACAGTCATCTGCATCTTCCACAGGCACAGATTCAACACCTGTGCGTGAAAGGCAGTCATCGTCACTTTGCTTGCGGCCCGACTCGTACATGACCATTATGTCGTACTCTTGCAGCCAGAGGCTAGATCTTCCAAGCCACCCAGGCGGGTCTTTTAGGTTCGCTAGCCTGCTCAGCGAGTGATAATTGCTCACTTCTCAAAATGATCTACCTTATAGGGACAGTCGGAACTTTTCTACGGCCCAAATCACTGCAAGGCGTTGTTTTTCTGTCACCGAATATTTAGTTTCCACCTTCGAAAGAGTGCGGCTAGCGTAAGCGATCACTCGCTCTCGCCATTTTGACACTGAATGAGTACGACTGCAAGTTCTAGCTTACTTGCGTTTGTTTAAATGTGTATGTTTGTCTCCGCTTCATCACGACAGTGTTCAAGTACAGGGTCGTTTCGAAGCCGCCGTCGTAGCTCATAGAATGCAGCATATTGCTCACTTGTCCAGAGAAAGGGTACGTCGTCTTTTGTCAGTCTTGTTAGCGCTTCGGCAATCATGAAATTTTGTTTTCATGAAGTGTCTGTAATAGGTACAAAGCGCTCAAAATCCCCTCACAGCATTTTTTGACTGTGGGGCTTTGGAACTTTCCCACCGCAGAAGTCTTCTCGGGGTGCGCGTGGATGCCTTCGGAATTAACCACCTGGCTTAAGAAAAAGAGTTCGTGGAAAGTGAAATGGCACTTTCATGAATATACCTGCGGAATCAATAGCTTTGAGAACAGTCCGCAGTTATTCCACGTGCTGATTGAAGGTGGTCGAAAAGCTTACGACATCGTCGAGATAAACAAGACAGGATTGCCACGTTTACATGCATAGGACAGTGTCCATCATCCGCTGAAACGTGGCAGGTGCGGAACAGACCTAGCAGGGTAACCTCCCTGTCTTTCCTCTTCCTTCATCTCTCTTTCATGTTGCTAAGCCATAAAGATCTTCCTTTGTGGAAGAGGGAACGCACGCCTGACCAAGTGGCAGCCTTTTGGCACTTCATTAAATGTTGAAAAATTATTTCTAATGATCCCACAACAACTTTGTCACAAAACTTCACTTGTTTCTTAAAGGTGCGTCAATGCACAGGCCCGCCAAGGAGCAAGCCAATAGAGCGGACAGGGCAAAAAAAAAAATATTCAAAGTGGCGACAGTTGGTTACGACCCTGTTGCGAAAAACGGCATCCCCAGCGTGATGCCAGTACAATTTTCGGCACTGGTACACGCTGGAAACACTGGTACACGCTGGTATTTAGTGGTACTTCACTGGACGCACTGGAAAATAGCTGTATCGCACTGGCAATAGCCCTCCATGGCTTAACGCTGTGATGCTGGTGCACACAAAGTTAATATACAAACTATAGAGGAAAAGCTGGGCCGGGAAAGCTATACCCACAAAAGCGCTGACATCTTGGAACGTTGTCATTGTTGCCATTAGAGTACTTGACACTCTTAGTCAAATACTGGCTAGACTACACGCCTGCAGGCAGGAAATCAAATCAAATTATCGCCGCTTCTACGCGGTTTCTTAGCCGTGTCCCATAGAAACCATCCCAATTCGAAGTGGCCTTCAGAATAGCCTGGACACGTATTAGCCGGTATTAATGAGTCAACTTTTTCCTGGCATAATACGGTCTGTGGTTAGGCTTTACATTTCCGTAGGTGGCCCGGCCCCGACGTGGTGGCGAAAAAAAGCATTATTTTACGCTTTTTAAGAGAGGTTTATCATCGATAATGCGGCAGATATTATGACTACAGGTAATTAGACAACCATTATTATCCCAATCATCTACCTCTGCCAGATTGACATGCAAAGCACACACAGCCTTGGAATCAAACTCGGGACTGCATTCACGTGAAGCAGGTGTCTTACCAATTGCACCACAGCGCCAACGCATGAAGGCAAGTCTTTTTGCGGATGTATATATCTACCAAGTGGCTTTTTGCAAACCATCGGCGCAACCTTGAACTTCTGCCCCGCCGGGGTGGTCTAGTGACTAAAGTACTCGGCTGCTGACCCGCTGGTCGCGGGATCAAATCCCGGCTGCGGTGGCTGCATTTCCGATGGAGGCGGAAATTTTCTAGAACCGTGTGCTCCGATTTGGGTGCATGTTAAAGAACCCCAGGTGGTCGAAATTTCCGGAGCCCTACACCACGACGTCTCTCATAATCATATGGTGGTTTTGGGACATTAAATCCTACCTATCGATCGAACCTTGAACTGTTTTTGTGCCATATGCAAGAAATTTATCAGTGAACAGTTTGTACGGCTTCAAGAACTCGAGACGATCACGGTGAGCGCTTTCGGCTTCGACTTCGGTTCGTGGTGCGCCGTTCGGCAAGAACGATTAACGTGTGTTTGTTCGTCGTTTTAGTGCTTCCCCGTGAACCACGGGTGTTACGCTCACCGAAATTTGCGGACAAGGCTGTGTTCGGCTGTCGAAACCTGCGTATGTTTCTCACACGTGCATGGGCTGTGGGCAATTACGCTAATTTGTGTAGGGAGATGCACGCGTATCAAAGACAGAAGCCAATTCTCAGCTGTTTGAAGACAATGCGCTTTCGCACGTAAACGTTGCGTGGGTATTTTAGCGTGCCTACTTTAAAATTTGGATTTCGTACGCACGAACTGCCGCGAGCTGCACGCTGGGGCAACGGCGCCTTTTTAGCATTTCGAAGATTACTTATTTCTGCAATTAAAATTTATGCGCATTATTTCACGATATGTAGTGGTTTTTACCCATTTTCAGTCTTTAACTGATCTTATTTATGGAGAGTGCTTACTCTTGCCTTTATTCAGCATCACACCACTTTTCAAGTGAATGTCGAAACGCGCGCCAAGGTCAAGATGACGTACACAAATTAGCGACGGACAGGTCGGTCTCCCTCCTAATAAATAATGCTTCTGCATATCTCTTTCGCGAGCGTCCACGTGCAGTTGGGGTCACGAAATGGTGCAGAATGAACCTCAATACCTTTATTGTTACTTAATGCTGTTGCTCTTTAGAAAATGTTTTTTTTATAGCTGGTAGTTCATCTCCAGAGCACTACACTAGTTGACTTGGTCATGGTTCACCGCTACAAATCTATGCTGAAATATGAGAACTGTACTTAATATTCAAAAGAGTGAGGAAATGTCGGTGCCATACGCTCTACCGCTGACTTCTGACTTCTGTACTTGATATTCATCATCAAATTACGCAGCCATTAATCAAACATCAACCAATCGATTTTCAATTTTGATCGACTCCGCCTCGCTGCCTTCGGTTTGTTTCTTTTTTGCCATGTCTTCTTAAAATCATCAGTTCAACTTGTTTCGTAGAACACGAACATCAACGTACATAAGCCAGTGTTTCAGTAAGCTGTCGCACATGCACTAGTGCTCTTATTCAGTGCGTGACACAATGTAATACCCCGACCAGTGATAAACAGAAAGTTGCTCGTACTCTTTGATTGAAATCAAAAGAGTAACACTGGGACGGCACATCCAAGTGTTTGCCCAAATGCAGAGATATGTATGATATCTTGAATAAAGTGTGCCGTAAAGCACTCGAAAATATTTCTGTCCCGACCATCTTTTAGAAAAACGACCATCACAAGACAGCGGGACAAAACGAAGACGCACAAATAACACGGCATGCAGGCGACGGTGGACGTGATGCTAGCGCCGGGCACCAAGCTGGCGAGGCTGCGGGAGGGGGGAGGGGCTGTGTTTCTCTTTTCGTTTTTTTTCGCGCTCACAATTGTCGCTGAACGGTTCTGCGTACCGCCTTTCGGCGCCAGGCTGGCAAGACAGAGGCGTTGGCTCTCCCCTTTTTTTCTTTTTTTTTTCGCTTCTTGCGCCCAGTCTTACCGGCTATACGCATTACTTCTGCGCCGTGCGGCTGTCGCGGGTATTTTTCATTGCCGGGCTCCCTATAGACAGGATTTTAGTCAGTTCGTAAGAGCACGCCACCTATACGCTGTTTGCTTTCGAGCACCTGACTGAGAGTGTAGAGAAGCGCTAAACTTGAACAATTAAGACACCCAAATTTTCGCTATGCAAATTGTAAAGAAGCTTGCTCGCGTATTATAACTAAACAATATTGCATAAAATTTATATAAACTACTTTTAGAAAACATACAATGGCTATTTATCCAATTTACTAAGCGTGAAGTGAAGCGTTTTCAGGTTTCTTCAGTAGATGGTGCCACCTTTCTTGCAACGTTGAGTGCGTGGCGATGAGGCATGCGGCCGTTTGCGCCGACTAGCTTGCACGCCGGGCGAGTCGGCGTCCGCGTTTTTTGTTGCCATGCGCCCGAAACTCGACTTCATGTGACAGTCTCTTACTGCAATGTATCAGAGATCCACGAAAGAGGGAAAATGCCGGGTGCAGTGGCGACTGCGAGCGACTGCTGGTAAGAGCATGCAGTGGCGACTGCGAGTGGACGTCACTCGAAAGCTGAGTATCGTTCCATCATGGCGCACCCGAGTGGTGGGGAGTTTTAATGCAAGGGCTCTATGGGGAGCTTTTCCTATAGAGTCTGTATATTAACTTTATGGGTGCACACTGGCATGCACTGGAGGCGCTGGAAATTTCACTGGCAAGCGCTTGTGCACACTGGAGAACACACTGTTTCTACCAGCGCAGCGTGCACATTTATGTAGAGTGTGCCTTGGTATGTTTCGGTGTCGTTGAATATAAAACGCTTGATTCGACGGCATGGATAGATGGTACCCTAACAGATCCCGAGCATACGATATTTTTGCGTTGCACGCACGTATCGCAGCAATTAACCCAACTTTTTTAGCATGCCCCCGCGCATGCCGGCAATATTTGCATCAGTCGTGTATTGTTGTAACGATTCCATGTTGCAGTGTTTATAAGCCAGGAGCTGGACGTCACTCCTAACAGAAACAGGAAATTGTTTAAGCCGCCAAGTTGACGAAACGTAAATAAGCTCTCTCGGACACTTCGCAAGGTTTCCCAGTGGAGATGAGAGAAACAGCTGTCGTTCTATCCCGCCACAACGCGTAAATGGATGTCTGGCTATGCTTATCCTTCTACTTACTTCAGGTAACAGAAATGTTCCGAAGCTCAAATGCAGAAACTTGAACCATCCCATCTCACCGCGTCGAGAGCGGTCTTACCCAATGCCCGACCCAGCGAGCATTAGGCCTAACGGACGGGCTGCGTCGGCGTACATGTTACCGCCACTTCTTGCTTCGTGTACACAGAACTTTAGGTGTGAGAATTACTGTAAAGTATAGTTTAGGCATCCATGAACGTACATCAAGCATTTTGCCTGGTGTCAATGTCCGCACAAGCAGCGCTGGCGATCATTGCGTCGCGCTTTCAGCTGCACAGGCTGTCACCGAAAGCTGCCGGCTGCACTTAGTTGGTACTTCTCTGACTGATATGTAAGAACACGCAACTTCCAGTTGGTAATTTCGTGAACTGACTCCCTGGCATACGTCTTCAGCAGATTGAATTAGTATTTATTTGAGTTTTTTTGTTCGTATTGATAAAACTGCAAATCTACACTGGCAAGCCCGCTGTATACTGCCAGCTAAGGCCAGAAAAACAGCTGTTGCTCGGTATCGCCACTTCGGAAATGAATGTCTGGCGAATCAACAAGTACGCTTGAAATTCAATCCATCATTCAGTAAAACCAAGAAAAAACACTTTCAACTTATGCATTCTGGGCGCAAATGCTGCACCTCTCGGGTTTCGCTTTCATTGAGAAGTGCGGTAGAAATGTTTTGAAACACGTTAGCAGGTGCTTTGCATTAAAGATTTCTGTTCAAACTGACTTGCGCGGCTGACTTTTTAATTAGAGCGGACCTGAAGTTTCGACCTTTTCTTGTAAGCCCCATTATTCAGCACACCAGATGAAAAAAAATATATAAAGCGTAAAATGCCCTCGTAATAAGATAAATAGTTGCGATTTATGATATACTGTATGATGTGAAAGTTCTTTGCATTCCCAAAACTTGATATCTTCGTGCCCCTCATCTGCAAATATAATAGCGGGCTGAAAGGTAAAACTCTAGAGCAGCAAGTGTGAAAAACTTAAGCTTATGGGAACCCACTATGGCTGTCTTAATGAAAGGCCTGGTCACCGTCAGGGATAATTTAACACGGAAGCTAGATAAATACAGTGCCTTAAACGTTTGGCGCAGGAACGCGTCTTTTGCAATTTTTGGTTGAAAAGGAAACGTTATAGCGTGGAACAAAGTGCCCGGGCTCCTAAAGTTGTAAATGAGAGAAAAAAAAAAAAACCCTGAGCAGCATTAATCTATTTTGTAGCCTAAGTCTTCCCACTGAGTTGCTCTCGCAAGTGAATTTCACATGCCACAATTTGTGGGTGAAGGCGCGAAACTTGAAATGAAAATGTATTACAAGAACAGCTTCCTGATCTTCCCCAGTAGGAGCAAAGTCGCGTGCCACAACTTCATGGAGAGTGTACATTGTGTGTCATGAATTTCGCTAAACAGTGAAGATGGATGGATGAAGCGACTATGAATAAGCGCACGGTATTCGCATGAAACTTCCCTAGCCACTTTCTGAACCGTCTTTGACAGTGAACTCTTCATGTAAAAATTTTTTTTCTTTCTAGGCGCTTGAATTCAGTTGCATGCTCCTACGCGTCTTCGCTGCACCCGTCACTGCCGTCGCTGCGACCGTTATTAGAAGAAGATGCTTCATATACTCTTCTATGCCTGGTCGTTTTCTTTTCTCTTTAGGTTTCACTTCACAAATGCATCTATGATCTGCTGAGTACACTCGATGAAGGCCTTTCAGTGTTCTAGAACTACTTTTGATAATGCCCGAACAAATACATCACGTGTCAATGCCAGTTTCTGAGTTCGTTATCAAGCACGCTGCTGTAACCAAACTTTGGACTGTAATAACCGTATAGTAGTGTCATCGTTATCCCCATCATATTCATCGTCCTAATTACACTCCCTTCTGGGCACATGACTGCGCTGGTTCTGTCAATTTCGTCAGCCGTAGTCTTGTGCTTTTGCTGCCACCTTATGCCTGTAGACCTTTTAATGTCATCTGCCCACCTAATTTACTATTTTTGGCACGCGTTTGACCCGTCTTAGAATTCAGTCAGTCACCCTTAATTTAATGACCAGCGGAATCTTATTGATAGAATCAATTGACACTTATTGGATGGAGGGACCAAGAGTCCCAATAGCAGCTCATATAGTAGATAAAACCGGGTGAAAGCGTCCTTGTCCAATGTTAGTGCTACATTGGATGAAGTTCTTGGACAAGTACGCCAAGGGTTGTGTTGCTCGACTGTTGACACGAAGCTTTCGGAAGTAAGTCGCGCCGGCGGCGCCATTTCAATGGAGGTCAGATGCCAGAAGCTCGTGTACGAGGAGATGTGGGCTCGCTAAAGAACACCCTGCATGCATTCAAGATTATGCGAATCTCCAGAGCGACTTCCCTCATAACCATATCAGGCTTTCGGGGATGGAACACATAGAATAATTATTATAATTACCTTCATTAGACTTGCATTAGTTCTTCAAGTTCGCTCAAGTTGTATTCAAGATTGACAATCTTAGTTTACAGAAAAGTGTGTAAAAGATGTGTAATACTCATGAAGTCCCAAAGTAAAATCTGTCGGGTGCGAGGGAGGGGGGGAAATCCCATACAATATGTGAGCGGAAACGAAGATATACGTCATTCAACGGTCACAGCATCTTCGTTGAAAAAGAAAATAAACGGTGGTAAAATAAGTATAAAAGCGCAATACAAATATGTTCAACACACAAAAAAGAAAAACTATACCATTGAAAAAAAAAACAACAATCGGAAGTCACAATAGAAAACAAAAGAACAATATGACGTGTACAAAACAAAAATGAATTTCTAGAATGAAGACAGTTCTTTCAAAAACATTTGTTTACTTGGTTTTTGAATGCGTTTTTTGTGGTTGATGATTTATTGATGTAAGGAAGGGTACTCTACAGCTCGATTCCCATAAACAAGGTAGTGAAGTTACCGTATCCATGCGAATCTTATGCAGAAGACAATGACCCAGCTCAGAAAAGCAAGTAACGTTGTCATTTACAAGGCTATCCACGATAATGTCACCAATGTATGCAATAGAATGAACAAGCCTATACATGACCATGAATAACTCCAGTTGAAATAATTGGTGAAGAGGATTGGGATATCTAAACTTTGATTAAGTGACATTGCATTGGTTAAGAAATGGCTAAAGATGAAACACATATGTGAAGTCTCAGCGCACTGTTATTAGCGAGAAAGCTGAATAAATTTGCGCTACGTTTTATGTTGCGTGTATGATTGAACATTTCCAATCGTACGTGTACATTTATTTAACACAGCGGCCAAGACGATGAACGCATTAGCGAGCGTCGTTCAATAATGTAAGCGATCCTAAACCAAACCAGAAGCACTGCCTTATAAATCACTTCCTCACCGCCACGTGCAGGCCTTGTACGCAGATGTGTGCGCCGTTGAAGTCTCCATTCCGGGTATATATAAACTAATACTCCACTACATCCTTGATCAGCATATGACTCCCTCCCTTCTAATATGTTGTGCCCTGTTAACGCACCAGGTTCCACTTAGCACACGAACAATATTAGCGGATGTGCGACCACACATCTGATGCCGCATTTATTAGCTTTGTATCGAGTCAAGCACGTATTCCTTCCCTTCTATGTGCGTTTCCTGCAGTATTTATAACAAAGCTATAGCGGTAGTCCCATTTTCAATTGTGAGAGTAGTGTTTCGGTAAAGCGACAAAGCGGTGATTTCGTACGCATGGCCGTGGGCTTCGTGAGTAGAAATTTTCGGCTGAATAAATTATCCTTCTTAAACTGCTCTCTCAGAATCCTATGTGGTCCTTAAAGGGAAAAGAAGAGGAAAGTGAGCCCCTTACCTATCTGCATCAGGCGCGACACCTCAACAGTAGCTCACAAGGGATGGGGGTAAGGAGGGAATAAAAGGATAGGATTAAAATGTATATAGAGAGAGAGAGGAAGGAGAGAGTGAGGTGCAGGGACAGCGAGTGACGGAAGTAAAGAGAAGATAGGAAAGATGGAACCGGTCGCAAGAGTCCGAGGACGGGGCACCACTCGACGAGAGCTCTTGTCAGCGTCAAGAGAAGCGTAGGGGTAGTCCAGTCGGCCAGAGCTGCGCTGTCGTCGTCGTTGGGGATCGGCGTCAGGAGATGGCCTAGGACCAGTCCAGTCGGCCAGAGCGGCGCTGTCGTCGGAGATCGCGAGGGCACAACCGATCGGCACGGAATCCAGCGAGCGAGTCTGAATCGTTTGATGTATTGTATTGTTTACAGAAGGTAAATAATGCGCGCTCCGCTGTACTTTAACATCTAATGACAGTGCGTTCAGTTTATATGGTATATGGTTCTACCTGAAAGGATGACGTCCCTCTCTGGCTCACTTAATACTGTAAAATTATTACATAATGAAAATGTGACGAGACGTTTCGTCTGTCGGCGTGAGCAATGGGACTTAGACACTTGCAGGGGAATTCTAGAATGCTCCGAAATCAAGAAGTGATACCCGTACCGCGTCTTTGCTTGCGATGAGGAGAAGGCGTTTGTGACTCGTGGTCACAGCTCCCAGTAGACGGCAGATCAGTCTGCGGTTCTTGATGACGCCGGTGGCAGCACCGCTACTTGCCGTGCCTCAAAACTAAGATAAAAGGCCATACCTTGCGTCATGCTGCCCGAAGTGGCTGGAGATCACCGGCTGGTGTTACGAAGGTTTTCGTCGGTCAGCACCAAGAAAAACGTTCTGATTGACTGCCTGTTTTTTATTTAGTCATTACTTGTGGAAAGATATGAAGAAAAACAGCAAACCTTCATGGCTCGAAGCAAACAGTAATAAGGTATTGTACAGAAATTTAAGAATTCATTCGCACACCCAGGAACATCGTAGTGTTATGCTTGTAATAACTATCACGTCAAGCATACTAGCTCTGTTTATTTTTTGTTTTCTTGTTAACGTGGAAAAACAACTAAAGGAAATCAAAGTTCCGAAATACCCCAACACAATCAAAGTATGCTTGTTTTTACCAACGTTTACAGGTACTGCAAGAAGGGGTGTCGGATTAGCGTGTGATTAAGGCAGTGATTGTCACCTGAGACATTTCAGGCAAGTAAAGATCGTCCTGTTGGTTTTACTTAATCAAGTGCCGTCAAACTGGGCTGAACGTTTCGTACTTCTGAGTAAACGTACCTCGTTTCAATTAGGCTATCTTTATGAATCATTTTTAAGCAGTAGAACTGTCTTCATATGGCCCTCAATTCATTTTAGCTGAAAGAATTTCATAGCTGCTGGAAACAAATTGACATCTCTGTGAGTCACTCCAACGTAGATTAATTGATTGATTGAGGTTTAATTGATTGATATGTGAGGTTTAACGTCCCAAAACCACCATATGATTATGAGAGACGCCGTAGTGGAGGGCTCCGCAAATTTCGACCACCTGGGGTTCTTTAACGTGCACCCAAATCTGAGCACACGGGCCTACAACATTTCCGCCTCCATCGGAAATGCCCGACGTAGATTAAGACCGCTTGACTTGGACCACTGGTAGTGCGGCCACGCGCAAAGTATTTTCAAGCAGCAGCTTCAAGAATCCCTAGCTATACCAACTGAGAAGCCGTACGAAGAAGGCTCCACTGTTGCCAGGAAAGCCCTTCGGCGCACACCCAACCTAACTCGACCGATCTAAGTTTACTCAAAATAAGTGAAACGTTCCACTCAATGTGACGTCCATTGAATAAGCCAAACAACACACCCACTTTCGCACCTTCTCGTGTCACGATATAGTGCAAACTGGCAGCCTCATACCACAGGCTCTGTTCAGGCTGTGCTGAGCTTAATAGCAAAGGGATGCTTTTAACGCCTTTGAAAAGTTGGAGAACTTCGTTCTCGTTGATTGGTTTTGACAGTGTGACGACATGAAGCGAGCAACAAGAGTGAATAAAAAAATAACAAAACAACTCAAGGTATGTGTTCCCCATGATGGTTTGTCTACGGTATTTCAATTCCATCACGTCCTATTGCGGAAATTTCCATTGCCCCCCCCCCCCCCCTACCAGCACCTTCGGCAATTTTTCTTCCCGTCTTCGCGTTCCGCAGTCAATTAGGCATGTCTTTATGCCTGCGTCTGACGACAGATTTTGTTGTAGCGTCTTTTGGTGCTTTACCCGAAATGGAGGTGAAGTGCTTTAGACGATCGTGCGGGAACAGTCCGGAGTGGTGCCCGGACTCGGAAAGGAAAGCACTTAAAAAAATCCTGCAAGGATAAATTTTCGCCAACTTGCTGCTCTTAATCCGACAGCGAAGTTTTATTAGACAAACCGTTTTCTTTGACGTAAAAGGTAAGACTTTTCATTAACCTTTAAGGATTCTCTCTATGCAAGAAACGACGTGAAGTATTTATTTTACAGCGAAAGCTGCTAGAGATCAGAACTTAAGTCACGCGTGGCACCGTAGATGTCCGCCGCCACCGCCGGTGTCCGTAACAAATATCGCAAAAAAATAAGAAAAAAAACGCCAGGCCTGCGCAGAAGGCGCAGCACAGTTATAGCGACAGCTATAGGAGAGCAGTTTTTCGGAGTCCTTTCTAAACACTCCCTGGGTAACTGCTGCAAGCGCACTTACTGGGTACCCACTAAAGCTATAATAATCATAACTTCTGGGTAGTAGGCCGGTATTCGCTATGTAATCCTTCATCAATCTTCTGAGAAGTGCGATATACGCACTAAGCACTTGCAAGGAATTTTGTGCCAATTGTTCGTGCAGTGCCTGACGACGATGACAAATTATGCCTGAAGTGGGTAGGCGCCGCAGCTAATAGATGATCAAGAACAAGCTTTTGTTATGAGTTGAAGCATTGGAAAATCCAATCGTTACGCTATTCACATTGTGTGACGTCTGGTTGTTGTTTTACAGTTCTAAAACGCTCCATTACTCATATTAATGTGATTCCTTCCACGACATCAAGCCTCCCTAAGGCAAGTTTGCGAACAAGTCCCAAGCCCTGGCGTAGCTGAGCTGTAGAATACTGTGCCAGCATGCAGTGGACCTGGGCTCGAATCCCACTATGTCTTTGGTATTTTTTAGGTTTTTTTGCCTATTTTCGTGCTGTAGTGATTACCGACACTGGTGGGGGCAGCAGCGGCGGACAACTACGGTGTCACTCGTGACCGGTGGTGTGAACTCATAACAGCTTTCGCTGTTAAAGAAAATCTGCCAATGCCATCTGAGCTATGACGACAACAATTGAAGTAAAGTTAGTCAGAACGCTGGTGTTGAACTGTGAATCCTCTGTAAATCCGGTAACGACATTCATAGTTCATATCAGACTTGGGGAAGTTCTAATACAGCAGTATTTCCGATGTCATATGCATAGGAGCACTTTAAAGAGAATACGTATTTATCCAACAACCCTTAGCATACACATTTTAATAGACTGAGAAAAATGTATTCTTCAAAGCTTGTTTATTTATTTATTTTTTGCAATGGTGTTCTTTTTTTTTTTGGACCCTATCTCTTTGTGGCGGTACTGTGATTCAATGAAAAAGAACATGGAAAAAAATTTTACCCCCTCTCTCTCCCCTTGAGCCCAGAGCTTCTGATTCCCAAAACAACATACAACATGCGAGCTTCAGTACGTGAAGATTTCGTAAATTGATCAACAACCCCATTCGCAGGATTATTAAGATGCCGCAATGACAGCTAAAACAGCAACATATATCCCCGCAATTAGCCCAACATAATTACGCGTTGGCTGTGAAAGCACACCTGTCGCACAAGACGCGTGCAATAAGGCCCTGTCGGAAACGGTTACAGCAGTAGCACACAGTTTCCGGTTTTCTAGAAGTGACACGGCCGGTAACAAAGTGAGCTTCGCAATGGACACCACACATACACGTGTTTTGTGTTTCGTAACAGATAAAGAATACGAAAACAGCAAAAGGACAGGCAGTGGGAGCGAGCATTGTGCCAGAGGTGCAAAGACGTATGTTTCTTCTTTATGCTTGTCTCCGTTTTTTGGCAATGTTTTGAGCTTATTTAGACTAAAATCAACTATTTTGCAGGATCCTCTGCTAAAATGCGTATCATCTTTGCAAAAACTCAGCGTGATTCAGCTTCCGAGCATTAATATGAAAGAACACACCCTGAACTTCTATAAATTACCTCTATTCTTCCTGTAGTACTAAAGACACCTCAGGTGATACAGTTTCATTGGTGGTTATATTCTAGTCTAGAAATATTTTTTTTGTTTGCAATACGTTGGACATTACACGAGCATTGATCGCGGATTCTCAGCACAATTACGGGCTTCGGTGTGGGGAGTGCTATCGTGCATTTTACGAACGTAATGAAATATCGCCGCCTTGAAACAAAACGAATGGGCTATTCTATTTCCAAAAGCAGTTGCCAACCACTATTTAATGGCTAGTATTACTGGAAATGAAGGGTAAGGCAGACTTTGTGTTTACTTCCACGAATTATCATTGCATATGTAAACCTATCGAGTCATAAGGTCTTTTTTTTAAATAAACCACCACGTAAAATGTCTATTTACATACGTGTAGTTTAAATATCACTAATGCAACGCTGTAGCATCTAACAGAGAGCTGTGCTGGCGCATCACACTGATGTGAATATGATGGGTGCCAATGCAAGACGTTCTGTGAAGAGAAGTAAACAATGAATGTATATCGTGCACAGTGTATACATTGTAATCATCACCCCCCTCCCCCCTCTGGAATGCCATGCCACGCCCTAAATGGAATGAGCATGTTATGCCCATGCAAAACATATTCAGCGCCAGCACACGACGACGTAAGAGAGACGACACAACAATTCGCTAACTTAAACAGTTTTATTTCCAGAAAGGAACAGACTATTTATTCGTGCACAGTGGCGCACCAGTTCACACTACACCACCAAACCAGAAAAGCTATTTTCTAATCTAACAGGGTCAATTAATGGTGCCCTAACACACTTATCAGTATTGCGAGAGACCCCATCTCTTTCTGAATAACGATGCTCGAAATTCACTATTCGCACTCCCTTACCCAAAACCACAATATCATGAAGTACGCTGTAGGAAAGGAATTCACTAACTCCGACTAGGCGATGCTCTTGAACGCACTGTGATAATTGCGAAATACAAGGGCATCAACCATTTCGCCTGCACAGAAATACGACTGCCCCGGCCAGGATCGAACGCAGAGCTCTTGGCTCAACTGCCGAACAACGTAAACAGTGTACCGCCGTGGCGAACTGAGATGCAGACAGCTTTCGATGTCTCCGATTTGAGAAGCACTGAAAATTAACGCTAGGTGCAGGAAGACCGCGGACTAGACAGGGTCCTGTAAGTCCTTATTTCCAATAAGGACTTACAACTTCTTGTCAAGTCAACAACTGATACTCCAATTGTTGATGTCACCCGGCTAGGCAAGTCTCGCTGTGTGAAGATTGCGTTTAAGAGCACATCACTCACCCTCTCATATGAAGGTGGGGTACTTCAGACATGCTGTGCGGCCTTTCATTCCAAAGCCTCTCCAGTGCCGTAAATGCATAAAACTTGGACATGTGAGCAGCGTCTGCGAGAATTCGGTGGTATGCCACCGCTGCGCCGAGCACCATGAAGCGGATAAGTGCGTCGCAACTGTCAAGAAATGCTCTAATCGCAATGGATCCCATGAAGCCACATCGAAGGACTGCCCGCGGATTCAGAAGGAAATTTCCATCTTGAAGGAGATGGTGCGCGATCACTCATCTCATCGATAAGCCGCAGCTAAAGTCAGAAGCCGTCGTTCACGTCAACGTCGGTCTTCGAGGACGCCCGCTACCTCCTCGACACGTTTGCGTGATCCCTCATCAGTACCACTCCTTTGCCTCCCAGACCACATGCCGTGGGAAAGGCTGTAAAGGACAAAGCCAGTGAGCATACCCTAACTGCGACAGAGTGGCCTGCACTTCAAAGGGAAGAAGCATCAAGCGAACCGAAGGAGCTTCATGACGGCCAGTCCGCGCTCTCGGTTCGAGATCTTTCCAACCAAGACAGGCAAGTGACTGCAACCGTCCCGGTTCGAGATCTTTCCAACCAAGACAGGCAAGTGGCTGCAATCGTGCAATCATTAATTGCCACGATTCGCACGCTACTGAGCAGCATACAATCTCCGTCTGCTAAAAGTGCACTGCAAATACTGGATGCACTGAATCCAGTTCTTGCTGACTTCGTATAAGCACAATGGCTTAACAAAATCTCATCTTCCGCACTGAAGTTAAAAGTGCGTCGATTTTTCAGTGGAATGCCAGAGGCATGAAGTCCCGTATCTCGGACTTTCGCCAATTTGTTCGGGCCAGTCAATTCCCTATACTTGTCATATGTGAACCAAGCGTATCAACGCCTTATAGATTGTCCGGTTATGTAGCTTTTTGTTCAGCCGCTTCCGAAGAACGAAGCAAAGTAATTGTTTACATTTGCACAGACTTGACTTATCTTTCGCACCCAATAAGTTCAAATGACGACAATCAGTACGTGTGTCTTCGTGTGAAGAAGAATGCAGTTTCGTTCACGCTTATTGGTGGATATATATCTCCGTCATCGCGATTTGACTGCGACAGATTAAAAGACATCCTAACGAAAACCGATGGGCCTTGAATCATCGCCGGTGACTTCAACGCCCATCACATGCTTTGGGGGAGCACTAGGATGAATGCCAGGGGCCGGAACATTGTTACATTCGCTTCCGATTACGACCTTTCCATCATGAACGATGGTACCCCACATATCTGCGGGGTCTCACGTATGGCAGTTGCCTTGACCTGACATTGGTGTTACAGTGCTTCTCTCACAAAGTTAAGTGATTTTGCGATATTGAGACTCATGGGAGTGATCACATACCCACCTACGTGACGATCGATGGTATCATAAAAAATTTCTCTTCCGGTGTTGCAATTGGCACTGACTGGTCGATGTTTGCATCGCGTGTTGAGAACACTGCCAAGAAGGCCTCGCCTGCAGCCTGGAAAATACCATAGCGGAAGCTATGCAAGCGTCCAAATGTAAATTATCATTTTCGTCTAAAATAACACAGTTTGACATCGAACTGGAAAAGTTACGAGCTATACGAAGGCGTGCTGAACGACGATACAGACGCACAAGATCAATTTACGATCTGAAGGAAGCAAGGCGGCTCCAGAAAAAGATTCAACGTCGCATTTACAAACTGGACAGCGAACGCTGGAAAACATTCTGCGAATCTCTAGACCCTCATAAACTGCTGTCATATATCTGAAGAACAGTTCGTGGTCTTCGCGCCTCTCCGCAAACACGGCACCCTTTTAAAGCTTTGGCACTCCATCATGGAAAAACAGAACTCTAGGTGGCTGAAGAATTTTGCACGAGAGTTGCCGGGAATATTATGAACGAGAGCATCGACGCCGTGATCGTTCCTGAGACGCGATTACCAAAAATGGACATTCCGTTCACCATGGAAGCACTGGAAGGTGCGTTAGTAGCTTCTAAGCGCATGTCATCGCCAGGTCCTGATGCTATTACTTATAGTGCGTTGGGACACCTTGGACAAAAAGCCAGAAAAGAACTTT
>NW_023608622.1:0-27547 GCF_013339725.1 Rhipicephalus microplus | reverse complement strand
CTCTGCGTGCCACTGGTGCCAGTGTATATCGCTGTATACAACCTGACTTTCCGATCACCGGCCCCAAGCTCGGCAAAGAAACAGGTTCATTTTGGAAACGCCATGTCAGCCTTCGTCAGCGTCACCCCGTGACAATTGTTAGTTTGTTGCCCTGGCAAATGCTCCCACAAAAACCCGCGGGTTGCTTTCGTCATTTAGTGGTCCATGCGTCCAATGTCACTGATCCTCTCCTTGGGACTTTCTTGCGCTGCCTGCTCTCACATTAGCGGCGTCCGTTAACCCTGCTCGTGAACGTCAGCAGCTTGTGATTGATCACGTGACCATCTACCTCGCCTGTATCGCCCGTAAATTAGAGGAATTCATGCTCGAGCTGGCCCCGCGGACCTTTCACGCACTCAAGCGTTTATTAGAGGCAAACAAAAAGCCGTGAGAACTTTCAAATGACATTACGTTACGATTTGAGACTTCGAAGGACCAGGTTATTCTAATTGTCGTTTTAGGGGCGAAGCTCCTTATAGCGGCACCCGTTCGTCCCTCGTAGTCGTAGTAGTAGTGTGTAACCAGTCTTACATTTAGGATGACTGCCACTTGGGCGTGTTGGTAAAGGTTCATGATGAAACGAGCGCTTGTCTGTGTCCTCTCTGAGTCTGTGTATTGTTAGTGCTTGTTACATCATGAATCAGTCTTACATTTTGACCTCCAAGGTGGTGCTGGTGGGAGATTTCTTCTGTGCGTGTTGAACAATAAAAAATCGCAGCGTGCACATTAACTAAAAGCCAAATTCTCCTGTCTCTCATTTTCCCTTAGCAGCCATTGGCATGTACATTGAGCACTATCTGACAAGAAAGGGTTGCTACGTTATACTCGCTGGGCGTAACCTGCTAGGTTTAAGAAAGGTTTAGCGAGCGTTGGGCCGCAGTGTCATGACTACAGTGAACTAGTATATACCATGAAATCGAGGTGGTTAAGGTGGGAAGTAGACACGAAGCGCAAGCCGTAAGAAAGTGTGCGTGTGCCTCCTCTAATTCAGTCCTTGGAATGTCCACTGGATGGCGGTGCTTCTATATGGGGAATATATGATGAAAAGATGCGAGATGGTGGTACTTGGAGTGTTGAATAGATGGACGAACGGACACATAGACAGATATATGCATGGATGGACGCACGGATGGCTTCACGGACGGATGGACGCATGCACGGACGCAGGAGCGGATGCATGGACGAAAGCAGGGACGGACGCACAGATGAACGTGTGGACGCAAGAACAGATGCACGCACGGACGGGCGGATGGACGCACGGGTGGCCACACAGACGCACGCATGGAAGGACGGAACCAAGAACGAATGGACGGACGGATGCTTCGCCCCACTATCCATCATTCACTCCGTGAATATGCTGCCACTTTTTTTCACCTCCCGTTCCGACTAAGGACAGACCAAGAGAGAGAGAGAGAGAGAGAAACGAGAAATAAGGAAGGCAGGGAGGTTAACCAGATGCTAGTATCCGGTATGCTACCCTACACTGGGGTTGGGGGAATAGGGCGTCGAAAGAGAAAGGGAGAGTAAAAAATAAATAAGAGAAAAACACCGACACACACGCACGCACAAAATCAGTCCACTCAGAGGCGTTCCGACAGGCCAGTAGTTCGTAAGAAGCCCAGTAGCGCTTGCACGGCTTTCTTCTGTGACAATGAGTCATGACGATGGCGCAGTATACTTTCTTCTGACAGCGGCTGATCATCTAACCTGTTTAGTTTATTAGAAAGGTGTTGTCTTTCCAGGTTGTATTTCGGGCAGTCACACAGTATATGTCGAATTGTTTCTTCATCTCCGCAGTGTGCACAGTCGGCAGTGTCGGCCATACCTATGCGGAACGCGTACGCACGGGTAAACGCGACTCCCAACAATAGTCTGCACAGAGCAGTAGCGTCACCTCGTCGAATTTTTGTTGGAAGCTGCATGCTTAACGTTGGATCAAGGGATCGTAATCTTGCATGCGTAAAGAGAGGCTCATTCCAAAGAGCCAGGGAGCGTTGGCGAGCAAGCATGCGGAGCCTCCTAGCAGCGTCCGTACTTGAGAGAGGTATTGACTGGTCGTTGTCTTCTGTATGGGCTGAACGGGCAGCTTGATCAGCTCGTTCGTTACCGATAATTCCACAGTGGCTTGGCAACCACTGAAATATAACGTGGTGCCCTTTCTCTGTTATATGGTGTAGCATTTCTGCTGTTTCAAATACCAACTGCTCGTGTGGACCACGGCGTAGATATGACAGAAGTGACTGCACTGCAGGCTTGCAGTCGCAGAAAATCGTCCACCGTAGCGTGCTCTGGTCGTTAATGAAACGCAGCGCAGCGCGAAGCGCTGCAAGCTCTGCTGCCGTTGTTGTGGTTGCATGAGCTGTCCTGAATTTGATGGTTGTGGCGTGCGTTGGAATAACGACCGCCGCTGTTTAGCTGTTTGGCAGGACGGAGCCGTCGGCTGTAGACGTGGGTGCAGTCTTGGTACTTCTCGTACAGCAGAAGTAGGGCGAGCTGCTTGAGGGCTGGTATTGAGAAATCTCGTTTTTTCTGGATGCCTGGTATTGTCAGGTGATGACTGGCTGTTTGAGGCACCATGGAGGAATTGAAGGTCTCGCGCGGGCGTAAAACCACTGGTAGGGAGTCACCATGTGTAGTTATTGTTCGACAAAATGACGTATGAGGTCTATCATGGCAAAGAGGCTAGGTGGTGATGGGGAGTCCGGCCCAACATGCCTTATGTGTGGTTCTCAAAGCTTCAATTTCAATATGGGTCTGCACGAGGTGGTCTTTGGCTATAGCTATAGTCGCCATTGTTGAGGCACCCTGAGGCAGACCTAGACATATTCGAAGCGCCTCTGCCTGAACACTTTGTATCATGCGTCGACTTGTTTTGCTGGCGTTTGATAATGCGGGCAGTCTGTATCGTAAAAAGCCAAGGAAAAGCACCCTGTACAGTCGTAACATAGCATTAGGCTGCATTCCCCAAGTCTTTCCGGCGAGAAACTTGAAAAGATGGCATATGCCTGTCAATCGCTTTTTCAAGTACGACGCATGAGGGCTCCATGATATGTCTCTGTCGACTATGACACCGAGAAATTTGTGAGATCGACGATACGGTATATTTTTACCGTTAATTGACACTCTGTAATTCGACATGGGTTTGCGCGTAAATGCCAGAAGAGCGCACTTTCCGGAGGAAATTTCCGGGCCTCGATTGCGTAGATACAAAGTAGTTGCAGTAGCAGCTCTCTGTATTCTCGCTCGTAACTGCAGGCGAGTTACCGCAGATGTCCAGATGCAGATGTCATCAGCGTATGTTGATAGATAAATATTGTTTGGTAGGTGCGTATGGAGAGCGATTAGTGTTATATTGAATAGCACAGGGCTCAGTACACCACCCTGAGGGACGCCACGACAATTGAAATGTGTAGACGTGTTCCCGGTCTCTGTACTCACAAATTAGGATCGCATTTGGAGATAACTGCGTATCCACTTAAACATTCGGCCACCCACTCCAATCTCTTCTAGTGCGGTAAGGACGGCTTCATGTGTAACGTTATCATAGGCTCCTTTGACGTCAAGGAACAGAGAGGCGCAAAGACGCTTATGGCCTTTCTCGTGTTCAACGTACGTGATTAGGTTGATGACGCTATCGATCGATGATCGACCACGTCGAAAGCCAGCCATGGCATTTGGGTAGATCTCATGATACTCCAAGTACCACTCGAGTCGTCCGAGAATCATTCTCTCCATCACTTTACCCACGCAACTAGCCAATGCGATCGGGCGATAGGAGGAGAGTTCCAATGGTGATTTGCCAGGTTTTAGTAATGGTACTAGACGACTAGTTTTCCAACTTAAGGGGACAGTGCCCTCTAGCCAACAATCATTATATAGCTGAAGTAGAGCTATTCTCGCGCGCTCACCCAGATGACACAGGGCTCTGTAGGAGATTCCGTCAGGTCCTGGTGCGGAGGTCTTGTTGCATGAAGCGAGTGCTGCTTTGAGCTCCTGAATGGTGAACGGGTAGTCCATACAGGAGTCACGTGGTGGCGGACAACTGCTCGAAAGTGGTGAGCTGCTGATGGCTGTAGTTTGCCCTGATAATCCGGCACAGAACTCTTCAGCAACGTCCACATCTGGTCGATTTTGGTGAAGGGCTAAGGCCTTGAATGGTGACTTCTGAATGGGCGATGACCGCAAACCTCTAACCGTCCTCCATATCTGCGATAAAGGCTTACGAGGGTCGAGTGACTCGCAGAAAGTAATCCAGCGTTGGAATTCTAGCTTGTCCAACCGACGTTTGATCTTCTTCTGCATACGTCTAGCAGTCCGTAAATCTTCTATGTCCTTCATGCGCCGGTACCTTCTTTCAGCTCGTCGTCGCAAGGCTCGAAGCCGCTCCAGCTCTATGTCGATGTCCATGATTCTTACAGGGCATGGGATCGTACACACAGTCTCTTTTACAGTGCTCTTCATGGCCTCTTGTAAATCGGATATGTGTTCTTGGCATTGGTCTTCCATACGGGACTGAAATTTTTCCCAGTCCACTCTTTTAACGATGTCGCGCACTTTAGGAGGCGATAATCCTCTGATCTTGACGTATGTTGGAATGTGATCACTCCCGTGCGTTTCTATATCCGTGAACCATTCAGTATGTTTCACTACGCTTTGCGAAACAAAAGCCAAGTCGAGACAGCTACTGTATGTGGAGCCACGTAAAAATGTAGGACTGCCATCATTCAGTAACCAAAGTTGGTTGTCGGAGGCAAAAGACACCAAGCTTCTGCCCTTCATGTTGGTATTCTGACTTCCCCATAATGTATGATGAGCGTTAAAATCCCCAATGATAACACACGGGTCAGGAGTTAACGCTATGATGTCTCGTAATCTTTTTTGATCGAAACGGCTTGATGGTGATAGGTATGTGCCAACCACAGTGATGTTGAGCCTCCTCTTTTTCACTCTTAAGCATACGTATTGGTTTCCGTCATGAGGTGGTACAGGTTGAAGGATGTAAGTGAGGTCTCGGCGAATGTACACCAGAATTTTGCTGCTTTCAGTAACAGTAGACGACATAAAAGGTTCGTATCCCGAGAGTCGTATCGCACTCGATAAGTTCGGCTCACAAATGACGATTACGGGAAACATATTGACGTACGCAAATCGACGAAAGTCACCAATGCACGATCTCAGTCTCCTGGCATTCCACTGCAGTATTGCTGCTTTACGAACCTCATCCCGGAAAGACAGTGGTGGGTTAGCCATGGTCTACTCTAAGGCTGCTAGCACTGGACTAAGCGCGTCCAGTACTTGAAGGGCACTTTTGGCTGACGGTGTATTCATGTCGCTTAACAACATGCGAACGGTGTCCACTAATGATCTTAGCATCACCATTACGCGATGATCTGGCTTCCCGGCCGTTGCAGCATTTTGTGTTTGTTCTTGAGGCGGCTTCTGTTGAGGCTCGACAGGTCGTGTAGGCGGCTTCTGTTGAGGCTCAACAGATTGTCTAGGCTGAAGGGGTGGCCATTGCTTTGGAGAGAGAGATCTTCCAGCATCTTCTCTTTCAGCGCAGATGTTTGCCGTGCTAGGAGCCGGGCCTGTCGATTTCACTTGAGTTTCTGACTTTCTCGTGAGATTTTGCACTGTCCTTCGTGAGGACCTTCGACGATGACGACGCCTTCGCCTTACTTTTTGCGCAGCTTCTCTGTGAGTCGAGTTGTCTCGCACCATTCGCCCCAGAATATAAATCTCTTTCTTAATCTGAGGACAGTCCTTGGAGGAAGCACTGTGAGCTCCTTGGCAGTTGGGGCATTTCAACGTAGTTGCATTACAGTCGTCTTCTGAGTGGTGTTCAGCGCATCGGGGGCACACTGCGGAATTTCTGCAAACGCCCTGCACGTGGCCAATCTTCTGGCACTTGAAACACTGCATAGGCTTCGGAATAAATGGGCGAACCTGGTGACGGAAATGGCCCACCTTCATGTAAGAGGGAAGACAGTCACCCTTGAATGTTAGTCGCACACAACGAGAGTTGCCTAGGCGACCAGCATGCACGATGACGTTGTTTTCACTCACTGGTTTTATCAGTACAGGAAGATCTTCATTGGCGATTTAGTTGTCTATGTCAGAGATAACTCCTGTTACGGTGTCACCATTCGCTGGTATGATGGATCGGACTTTGATGTTTCCCAGCTATGACACATGCTGTAGCGTGTTCAGCGCACTTGGGTTCCTCACGTCGATTGCCAAAATATTCTTCCTCGTGTTTATCCTGATGTCCTTAATCTCGTTAGGCACAATGTTTTCAAGGTACAAGGACAGTGCTTGCCTGTTGAGGAAGCGTAGATTGGCAGTAGTATTCTGCGGCACAAACAGAATGGAGTGAGGCCATCGCTGAGGCGCTGTCCTCACAGTGGCTGTACTTGATGCCGATGATGCGTTCATGATTCTTCGTTTGGCCTTGCGGTAGAGCACAGGTTCGAAGTCGTCGTCCGAGGACTCGTAGTCTGATGCAGAGTACAGCTCGGTGTCCTCGCTCTCACTAGATGGATTTCCACGCTTTCTTGAAGCAATGCCCGTGGTTGAACTGGTACTGGGCGGGATCTCCGGGGATTGTACATCGATGACCACGATGTATGGGGCTGGAGACCCCGCTGTTGCGCTGTGGAACGCAGAAAAAACAGCACAGACAGCAAGATGTGTTCCACAAGAGAATCACTTCCGACAGACCAAGAAATGCCACTACATAGACTGCGGCTGGGTGTTGCATACATTCAACGATACTTATGCGTGATCGGACAAGAGCAAAATCCTAGCTGCAAAATATGTAACACGCCAGAGACTACTAATCACATTCTGTGTGTGTACCAGTTATACGCAGTTGAAAGACAATCTCTTAAGTGCCTAAAGATGGCCTAGACTACCGACCCTTTTCGGAAGAAAAACTTTTGGGTGCTTGGGAACGTGTGGATCGCGCCCAACGCAGTTTCAAGGGCCTGCTCGAATTTCTAAGCAAGACAGGTTTAGATTCTCGTCTTTAGAGAATCTGCCGTGTTTAGAAAAAGTGGTTAACGATTTAGACTACTAGGTTCTCTTCTATGGGAGAGCATAAAGCCATTCTGTGGGTGGTAACTAATGTAGAGACTTTTGTGCGTGTACTACACCGAAAGGGACATTGTGTGCAGTGAATCATTGTGCTATACCACAATCACACCTCATCATACCCTCCTCTTTCCTTCCTTTTTCCCCTTACCCCCCTGAGGGGTAGCAGACCAGAAACCCGCTTTCAAGGCCGACCTCTCCTCATTCTCAATAAACATCTACTTCTTTTTCAAGGTTTGTGGTACCGGCCAATTGTTATTTATTTTTTTGCATCTTTCTCAACTTTTCTGCCATGGACAAGATAATTATTTGCTCACAATTAATTACGCCGACGCCGACACCGGGATTTCTGCGAAACGAGCTCTTTAACGCTATATATTTGAAATGAGGTATCGTTACCATATATGGATCGAGCATAAACTTCACCTAGTCAACTGTGCGGACAAGGAAGCTCATTAAAACTAAACACAACCTGCTGTAAGTAAACAACCCTTAGGCAAGTGCATCTTAATGACTCTGAGGTCCCTAATTATGTCGACTGATGGCATCATGAGAGATTGAAGCAGGCGGGCTTTTAGCTAGATATAACCGGCGCTCTGATTGTGCTACGGGCATGTGTCGCAAATGACTAGTAATGAATAGTATATATATATATATATTCAATAATTGGTTCCTAAGCGTACGCAAAACCTACTTAGCGCAAATAATGAAGCACTCTGGGGGCTTATAAATTCACAGCTCGCTAATACTGACGGTTCTTAAAGCATAAACAAAGATTCAGGCGCTGTGATAAAACATTGACATGGCAAGTGAAACGTGCTCATACGAATGCCTCACTTGTCAGACCGCACTAATGCAGACGTCGCATATATGAAGCACATATTGAACAATTTTCTCGCACGAATATACTATTCTTAAGTCAGTGGACGAGGACTAGTATCAAATTTAGATTTTGTCACCCCCCTCTTTTCTTACCCCTTATTATTTATACATTCACACATTCACTACAGTATGAAGGCCTTTATTATGTATCATGAATTTACACCATATTACGTTAGCTTATTCGATTCAATGGCTGCAAATATCTTAATTTAGAATACGATTTAGGGTTTAAATAGTGTTCCCAGGTGGTCAATTGACCGTTTCATCATGAGAGTTGGACGGAAAGAAGTTCCTTAAAACAGTACCTGTTGTAAGCACACAGCGCTTACACACGTGTGCCATAATGATTACGAGATGACCAATTATATTGAGTTTACGGCACGGGCAGTTCACGCGAACGGGTTCCTAGCCACACTAAATTGGCGCTCTGAAAGTGCTATAGGCACTTTCAGAGCGCCACTCTCAATAACCCGCACTTAACAATACTTAACAGCTACTCTTGGTGATTAATGGTTAATGACGCACAACACGCACGTGGATCTACATTGCTCGCTTACGGCGATAATTCTAAATGTACGTGCAAAGGTTCGAGTGCTTCTATCCAACAAGAAAATAGCAAGCTGCAATATTTCACATCCCGCAATCTTTTGCTGTTGACAGTACAGTATCAGGAAGCGTGCCTTTCTACACTACTTTGTCGATTCCGCAAAATAACAGTAAAAGCATTTTTGAAACTTTATGGCTTACCGCCCAGAAGATCTCAATATGCCTTCATGTCTGACCCAGAGGCTTTCTTTCTTGTCAATTGGCGACGGTTTCATACGCCGCCGATAATGTTTTTTTTTTAAAAGAAACTACAAAGTATATAAGTTGGCATCAGGAATAATTTGAAGTTAATGGCTTCATGAGTATTAAAATAGAATACGATAAAATTTATCAACCGAAAGCAAAGTTCTAGTTTATCAGATATTGAAAAAAAACAGAATAATCTATTACTTGGTACATGCAGAAACAAATATTATAATAGCCAGAGATCTGAACAATGAAAAGGCAGGCATAGGAATTGCATCTGATTTGCTTGACTGGTCCTTCTCAAAGAGGCTGCCTGATTGTAACGCTATAGCGTTTAAGAGCTCCTGTTGCAGCAATTCCGCCGTTGCCGCCGGCCCCATTGGTTGTGAACGAAAAAATGGTCTGTGAACAAAAAAGCTTCTTACAGAGATCGTCGTGGGAGGTCACTACTTGTGTACGCGTGCGCACGCGATCACACTGACAAAGCTGAGCATTCCAAGAAAAAAGAAGAAAGTGTTCAAGGTCACGAGGCGTGGGTGGTGTAGTTGCTTAGCCCCTGCCACCCCTTTCTGCTTAGCTTCCAGCGTTTTCGTCGGATCGAGAGTAGAGAGAATGCAATTGCAGCATGTGACACACCTCTGCAACTCCACTCGTGCTGGACGGATTCTTAAAATTTTGGCGGCGCTAAAATCGTCAGTCAATAAGCTCTTCTAGTGAATTCATTCCTGGGTTACTTGAAAGAGTGTTTTGGGGTTCCTTTAACGCATTTTGTTCGACAGATGCTGCCATCTGCGAGGCATTGTCAGACTCTTTATGGCCTCCGAGATGGCAAGCGCGTGGCGTGTATCTTGGAGGCCATGCGACTCTTGCTTTAGTATAAAAAACCTGTATGTGCCATGTGTGAGAGCACGCTGGTATAATGTACTCTGTGTGTGTGTGTGTGTGTGTGTGTGTGTGTGCATGTGTGTCACAAAACATATTAATAAGTATGCACTTAGCGGTTCAAGGGTGAACTAGGGGCCGGATTTCGCTTTCGCGTTCAACTCTTGAAGGCGAAGCTAAAGGGTCCCCCAATTTTTACTCCAGTTTTTGAAACTGAGCTCGTGGCGGTTATGATGGTACTTCGGAAAGTTTTGTCAAATTAAAATAGTGCACCATAATGACAGATCCCTTTCAGTCTGCGCAGCTCTTACAGCTTCTGAAAACTCTCGAACTCTAGGGACATTCCGAGCATTAGTACCACCGCAGTTGAAACACCTACAGTTGCCGTGGATCCTAAGTCACTGCGGATTACGATTGAATGCGCTGACCGATTCTATAGCACGAGCGACGCTTGGTAGCTCAATATTATCCGTACTTCCAGAAGTAGAATAGCTTACTGTGATCAGATATAGAAAACCAGCAATTCGCACAGATATGACTGAAGATATAACAACATGGACATAATATTACTACGTGTCAGTTGTGTCTGCGTCTACTCTTCCGAGTCGGTCTCCTTCTCGTAACAATGTAACCTCCTCACACCTCCATGGCGACCTCCTTAGAGTCAGTTCGGAAAACTCGAGGTTATGATTACTAGATTTCGGTGCCATGTCCTCCCTCCGAATCAATTTCTACACAGATGTGGTCAAGTTGTGTCCCCTCTCTGAGCATTCTGCGAATAGAAACCATTGAACATTATTTTTTTATCACGTCAACGATACTATTTATTTAGAAAAAAGTTCTAGATATTTGATATTTGGAGATAAGTATCAGGTTGACGGTAGATTTTGTGCTAATCTTTGGTGCCTCTGTTTTGGTACATTGCTTCAGGGACGTAATCGATTCAGTTTGCGATTTTTTTCAGGCGCCCAAACGTATCCCATTGTTAAGCTCTACGCCAGTAAATGCTGTTGTTTAACATTGATACGTGTTTTAAACACATAGATTCTGAATAGTTGGGTGAAAAAAATGCCGCTGTCTGGTCATGTCAAAATCTCAGAAATTCACTTTGTTGTTTCTTCTCCCTTTCCCTCTCTCTCTCTATCTCTCTCTGTCATTTTCGTTACATTATTTGTATCTTAATTCATTCAATAACAATGTTGTAGTGCTCATATAAATAAAAAATACGCTACACTTTCTAGGCAAATACACCATAGTGGGTATGAACCATTCATTAAAGGAATCAAATCTGTTCTCGAACTGCTCGCGAGGCTCGTGCTATCTTCGCTTCGTCTACGATCGGAAGCCAACTGCTAGAACCAGCGCTCCAGGAAGCTCACCTAGTTCGTCGGAACCTGATCACATTCAGGTCATTCCAACCGTTATTGTTCCCAAGCGCAAGATGGGGACGCAACAGAAGCCGAAGCACTTTTTCGGCTTTGAGTCGACCAGCAGAGGCCCAGACAACAAGCCTTCCAACATGGAGGCCGACCTGCTGGAGCTTCTTTTTCACTCCGGATGCAACAGGAATCTCACCACGGTAAGCGACAATCTACCGAGGTTCGGAACGCAAGTCAAGGACTTGATTCCAAGTGCCACTCAAAAGATACGAACACCACAACTTCGCGGACGATGTCAAACAGCAAGTGCAAGCGACTGGGTGCAGGTAAATCTAATATCAGCTCGTCAAAGTCAGCCGAAGGAGAAGATGAGTTCAAAGCCGACGAAGTCTTCGATCACGAGACTCGAAGGCCGAAGCTTACCAAGCAAGGTGCGGTAGACATCATGACGCAGCTACGAGATTTTTCGCGGGAGAAAGGTCCCTCCGAAGAGCATGACCTGCGAAAAGCCCTTAGTATTTCCGAAGTTCAGATGATTCTTGATATGCATGGCGCGGTCACAGCGTTTTTGGACCGCTCCCAACTATTTGAAGTCATCTACGAATATTTGTACAAGTTCGTGTAATACAACTGCGCCGATGACGAAGACGACCGTCTGGCTGAAACAATTACCGAGTTCATTAACGACGACATCCTTCAGGACGCTGGTGATGGCGTGGTGATAGCTGGTGATAGCTGGCGTGGTGATAGCTTCAGGATGCTGGTGATGACCGGTGATGGCGTGCGTCAAGGAAAAAGTGTACTTTCATCGGACAGCAGTGTCTGCGTGTCAGCCGGAGGTGGTGGAGACAATGAACCGGCTACGTGCAGAACAAAGAATGCCTCAAGCCAGATTCCATCGTTGCGCCTGCACCAATTCCGTGCGCTGCAGGTCATGCAGCAAACATGCGATGCCATGGTCATCGAAAACGTCTGCTAAAGCCCCAACCACATCGACGATCACCATCGAACACGACAAAAGACCCGGGAGAACATCCGTACGTTTCCTATCGAACTGACCTCCAGGCTAGCGCCAACACAGCGTAAAACACTGCTATCAGTTCCACACAAGACCGAAGGGAAGCTGCGGGCACAGCCCATTGGGCAACACCCCAGCCACTGTTTCCGTCACATCGGGAGTCATTCGTATGTCGACCGAATGAAGAGGAAAAACAACGTACGATTCCCATCAGCCCGAAAGCATGGCGCATTCCTTCAATTGACAAGAGCTTGACGAAATCGGCAGAGCGGCATCCTGCCATGCACGAACTGAGCTTTAAAAGTAGTTGCCCGCTGCACGCCAGGACGTTGAGTCAACGCAGTCCAGCCAAAGCGCACCAGCTGCAAAAAGCAAGGCTGAAGGTCAGATCATGAGACTGGTGTAGATGGTAAAAAGAAGGAAGCCTGAATACATCGAACGAGACACCCGCAGCCACATGGACAACTTGCGCCGTTCCCTAGGATGGCATCTCTCAGAAGACCTTCAACGCCATAGTAGAAATGGTGCTAACTCATATGGAATCTAAAGAAAAGAAAATACATCTGAAGGTCGAAGCTGGTTACTTCGGGGGTGGAAAGTTCTAAGCAGCAATTCATCGCACTGCAAGTCTTCTATCGCAATTCACTTGAACTCTGTTATTTTTATTTCTCTCAATGTAAATACAAATATATCATTCTTTCGTTACATCTGTGTGCATTTTCTGTTCTACTCACTGGTACGCCAACATGTGTTCGTGTAAATCAGTGAACAGTTAAATAGGGAAGTCATAACTTACGTTAGCTACGCGACCATTACTGACTCCCGCGTAAGTACCATCTGCCTCTTCAGGCAATCAGGATAAGCGCTTAATTCCCTATGCGTATCGTCGCTAGTTCGAAAAAAAAAGAAATAGGAAACATGCGGCTTATTTTCCGAGAGTTCGCTGAAGGTTTTCATATATACACTTTTGTCGTCGCTAATAACTTAAGCACGAGTTCCACCCACGAATACCTCTGATGGTCAAATTTTGCACCAGCAAAGGCGGAATAAAGTGGCTAATGTATGAACAGAAATTATTTGGGCAGCAAGCCTTTTCTCGCTAGAAATTCTCGACACTAGATAAAGTCGTCCATACAGGACACCATGTGTGAGCCGTACCGGCCCGAAGTGATTTCCATGAAAATATTAAACAGTCGGTGTGAGTTTAAGAAGCTGAACAGCGAAAAATTCGGCAGATCCCACGTACCTTGGGAGTCGACATTATGTGAAGCATGTGGAGGGAATGTGACCATAATGCAATTTTTTAATGAGCGACACGTCATAAAATGACGTTAAATATAGGTACAAATGTTGTAAGGACAGACATAAGTTGAAGAGTTGATGTTTACATAACCACTTGTTTGCTCTTGCGCAACGATGCCAGCTGGAACATGCGTATTGGCAATACCTGAAGCTGATATAAAGCGCTGATGCTCGCGAGGATCCTGGCCCTGAACACTGCTTCATAAATCAACTCCAGCGCATGGGAACTAACCATAATAGACGCTAACCCGACGTGACGGCTGTATCAAAAGTGTACAAAATTCTTGTTTATAAAATTGGGTAGGCAGCACTGCAACCACTATTGACGTTTCACGAAGATTAGTGTCATTTGAAAACCAGTTCTGAGGCCTGGCGTAGCTCTGTGGTAAAATGCTTCATTGCTACGCAGAATGCTTGAGTACGATTCCAGCTGGGAACCTAACATTTACCTGGTGCATTCGTCAAGTTGACGCTACCAATGTAGGGTACTTCTTAACGCTGATAAATATGGTTGATATATGCGATTTAACGTCCTAAAACCACCTTATGATTATGAGAGACGCCGTAGTGGAGGTCTGCGGAAATTTCGACGACCTGGAGTTCTTTAACGTGCACCCTATAATGAGCACAAGGGCCTACAACATTTCCGCCTCCATCGGAAATGCAGCCGCCGCAGCCGGGATACATGTCAACAGAAGAACAATTTTACCGCGATTGTGTTGTGGAGCCTGTGTCGAAAAAAAAAATCTATTGTCAGCGTCAGTGTCGTCGGCGAAGGGGGAAATATTCCTATAGGTGCGAGCAATGAAAATCACAATTTTAGCAGCAACTCGAGCATTCTGCGCCGTGGTCAAGTATTCTACCGCAGAACACTGCCAGAGGTTCACACTATACTAGGACCATAAGGTCAGCGGATGTTGCAGTGCTGACTATACCTCGTTCATAACAGTGTAATAAACGTTACCTATGCAGTCCGGGTCTCAGCAAGTCATATAGTCATAGGTATTATACTTAAGCGCAAATGCAATTGGACTGTCCACATATTCACAAAGTTTTCCGATATAGCGTATTGTAGGAGGAGCGTGGTTGTATATGAGAGAAAGCAATGATCTCAAAGACTCAGGCATGACCGGAATTTAAAGTTCGAAACGCAACATCCTTGTTACAAAGAAACGAGGAAGAAAACGAGAGTTAAAACATCCACTGGCTGCAAAGCCCGACGTGTGGTTCATCACCCGTTTAATAAAAGCCGGTGTCTGTGTAAGATAACTATTTAAGCACGTCCAGCCGAATCATTGGGAATTAGTCTAACGTGTGCGTCCATTATAGTCTTGAAGTCAAAGGGAAACAACGGTGAAAAGAACTGATGAGAAATATTACACGTGAACCATCAGGACACAATATAAGGCTTTATTGCTTGGTCATTTTTCGCGAGCCTGCAAAGGAAGCTATAAAGAAGGTAACACAGCCAAAGCTCGATTTTTATTTTTTAAAAGCCGACTTCACAAATTTGTTTATCTAATTCAAAAATTTTCATTCCCTGACAGGTACCCATAGCCTTCGATGTTGTCATTAACTGACATTGATTGACGAAGGGTCGTGGCACTTTACTTGTTTTGACGAAGTCTTCTCGCAAATAAATTGGATACAGTGTTCTGATTCCTTTCAAATTTCCCTAAAGATGGCTAAATTTCCTTCCGACGTGCATTTCAACACTATCCCTTTACAACATCCATCCACTTTAATCACGACCATAACTTTACACGGACGACCCTGCATGCAACAGTTGGTAGCTCTTTTACGTATCAAATGGTGCTGGCCAATTGCCACACTCCTTTACCAAGTTTTGTTATCGCTCCATTACTCGTTGGTGTACTGCCTTGCGCAAACCGCGCCAGCGAAGTAAGAACCACCGAGGTAATCTTAGAACCTTGCGATGTAATTACGTGCACAATGCGAATATTGCATGTTGTTCTGTACCATACGTGGCTGCTAGCAATAAAGTTGGAATATTCGACGAAAGATGTATAAATGCCGACGCACATGACTTCTTGTCAGTTGATCGACGTCCGACGCTCTGTTCGCCTCTCTCGGTGCCAATGGTGCAGTGTGTCTTGCTGTATACAACCTGACTTTCCGATCACCGGCCTCAACTTCGGCCAAAGAAGCCGTTTCATTTTGGAGAAGCCATGTCAGCCTTCGTCAGCGTCACTCCGTGACACATTGTTGGTTTGTAGTCCCTGTAAATAGAGAGTTTTAGTACTGCGGAATGGTGCTACGTACGCATCACGCAAGCGCCTTGCGTCACGTGGCGTCGTTTGCCACTAATCGGCTTTTAGTACGCCGTAGTACCACAGAACACCTACCAGCACCCGCGTACGTAATGAGCGTGAAGCGTGTTGCGCCATCTGGTAGATCAAAATAGAAGCGCGTGTTGTTGACAGCCAATGTGAGCCAATCCAAGTGTTACAGCCAGATTACGGCCATATTTTAAGCCACAGAGCCGGTCGGTGCTTGCCTTCAGTGCCGCCATTTTGCAAAACGAAGTCTCGCACTGTCGCGAACTTGTTCGAGAGCGGCGCGATCACCTCATACGTACGCACGCACGCATCTCATGCGTGCGCACGTAGCGGCTGCGTACGTAACGCGATACGGGCGCGTTGCGGTCTGCGCATGCGCACTATGCAGAACGTGGCGTCCTTACGTACGCAACGCCGTCACGTACGCAGTACTAAAACTCTCTAATGCTGCTACAAAAACCTGGTGGTTGTTTTCGTCATTCCGTGGTTCATATGCGTCCGAAGTCAGTGATCCTCTTCTTGGAACTTTCTTGCTCTGCCTGCTCTCGCAATAGCGGCGTCCGTTAACCCTGCTCGTGAACGTCAGCAGCTTGTGATTAATAACGTGATCATCTACCTCGCCTGTTTAACACGTACATTAGAGGAATTCATGCTCGAGCTGCCCCCGCGAAATTTCACGCACGCAAGCGTTTATTAGAGACAAACAAAAAGCCGCGAATACTTTCGCATGACGCTATGTTACAATTTGAGACTTCGAAGCACCAGGTTAATGTAATCGTCGTTTTAGGGGCGAAGCTCCTTATAGCGGCCCCCGTTCGTCCCTTGTAGTCGTAGTAGTAGTGTGTAACCAGTCTTACATTTAGGATGACTGCCACTTGGGCGTTTTGGTAAAGGTTCATGATGAAACAAGCGCTTGTCTGTGTCCTCTCTGAGTGTGTGTAATTTGAGCGCTTGTTTCATCATGAATCAGTCTTACATTTTGACCTCCAAGGTGGTGCCGGTGGGAGACTTCTTCTGTGCGTTGTTGAGTGAGTGAGTGAGTAAAAAAATTCCGCCATATCCACGAAGTGAATGATGATGAGTGGGCGAAGCTCCGGAGGTAAACCTGGTGAACCATGAATCCTCTGTACATTTTGCCCACTCGATTTTATTACATCGCTCCCCCTAGCGTACGTCGCCGCACTAAATCGAACGATTGCCTTCAACCAATGACACGCGTCATATATGACATCATTCCTATTTTATAAGATCTCGCGTCTTTCATCAACTACAAGTACCGCTTTCTAGTTTATAACATCTTGCATCTTTTCATCATCAGCTACAAGTACCACCATCTAGTAAACACTACAAGAACTAAACTAGAGGTGGCTACATACAGGAGACGGTACCGCCATCTAGTGAACACTGCAAAAACTAAACTAGAGGTCGCTACATACAGGGGACGGTACCGCTATCTAGTGAACACTGCAAGAACTAAACTAGAGGTGGCTACATACAGGCTACAGGGGACGCACAGCCCACGCCTTAAGGATCTTCGCCCCTAAAACTTTATTGAACATGTCCGGCGTCATATAGTGGGGTGGGGCTACAAGCACCCCGGCCTAGGTGACGGCCTCGAGTTCTTGGACCCGGGCGGCATCCTGGGCTTGCCGGACGGCCCACAGTTGATCGGCAAGGTCGTGGCTGAGCAGAGCCGCCTCCCATCGCGCCTCGCGGTTCGAGACTGCCATGTCTACCGGGTTCGTAGAAGACTGCTGCGCGTTACCGGTACACTTCCACAGCATGTGCTGCAGCGTCGCTCTGGCTCCGCACGCCTTACACGCGTCGGACGTATAAATGCCTGGGTAGCAGAGGCGAAGGATCACCGGATTCGGGTACGTGTGTGTCTGTAGTTTTCTCCAGGCAAACTGCTGTTTCTTGTTTAGTTTGGCGTGGGGTGGTAGATATTTGCATCTGTTCAGTCTGCAGTGTTGCGTGATGTCTCTGAAAGTGGTCATGCGATCCCCCCACGTCCATTCCCGCATCGCTGTCGAAGTGTGCGAGACATCGGGACTGTCGGCAGGCGTCGCAGCTCGGCGTGTAAGTCCTCGAGCCGCGGCGTGGGCAGTCGCGTTGCCCGCAAGCGGAGGGTCCGTGTGGGCGGGGGTCCATACGAGGAAACTGTCGTTTTTGTGGCAGATGTCGCGTTCGTGAATTTGGAGAATGCGGGCCGCTTCGTGGGAGATCCGGCCGCTGGCGTAGTTGCGTATCGCCGCCTGCGAGTCGCCTATTATCACTTCGGCGTCCGTGGTGGCTATCGCGAGGGCTATGGCAGCTTCTTCGGCCGCCTCCGTGTCTTCCGTGCCTATCGTCGCACTCGTGACGCAAGTTCCTACATGATCCGTGATCGCGACCGCGAAGCCGCGGTGGCAGTCGTAACGGGCCGCGTCCACGTAAACTGTGTCTTTGCTATTGCCGAATTTCTTTTCAAGGTCTTGGGCGCGCCCGTTGCGCCGACCGATGTGATGTGTCGGGTGCATGTTCTTAGACAACGGCATAACGACGGTGTGCTCGTGAATACGTCTGGGTATCCCGACCTTTTCGCCGCGCTGCGTATGGTAGTTGATACCCAGTGTCTCGAGGATGTGTCGACCAGTTCTGGTCTTCGCCAGACGTTCGTACTGGGCGATGTTGTGTGCTTCGATTATCTCATCTAGAGTATTGTGCAACCCCAGCTCGAGAAATTTTTCCGTGCTGGTATTGGCTGGTAATCCGATTGCGCGTTTGTACGCCTTGCGGGTGAGACAATCTAGTTTGGTGCGTTCAGTCGCCTGCCACTTGAGGTAGGAGGCGACGTACGTTATGTGGTTCATAGCGAAAGCATGTACCAGGCGAATGGTATTGCTTTCCTTCATCCCGCTATGCCGATTTGTTATTAGTTTCAGCAACCGGATCGTTTCATTGACCGCACCCTCTAGTCTGCGAACGGTTTCGCCGTTGTGGCTATTGGCGGACAGGCGCAAGCCCAGTACCCTAATGGTGTTGACTTGTGGGATGACAGCGCCGTCTGATGTGCGTACACTAATTTCTCTATGTGCGCACTCGAATGCGGAATCGGCGTTCTTGGGTTCACGGCCCCTGCGCGATGGTCTATAGAGCAGGAGCTCCGATTTAGCGGCGGAACATTCGAGGCCAGTGTCGCGAAGGTAGTCCTGCACCACGTCGACGGCTTCCTGCAGCGTTTGCTCTACGTGGCCGTCATTTCCCTCGGAAACCCAGAGGGTGATATCATCGGCGTACAAGCTATGGTGGAGGCCTTCTATCTCAGCGAGTTTTCGTGGTAATCCGACAAGCACGAGGTTCAAGAGCATGGGCGAGATTACGGAGCCCTGCGGCGTGCCCGTACAACCCATGTATATGTCCTGCGATTCTAGTCTGCCGATCGCTAATCGGGCCCGGCGGCCCGTAAGAAAATCCCGTACATAGTGGTACGTTCTCTCGCCCAGTCCCAACGCTCGTATACTTTCAAGTATCGCAGCATGGCTAACGTTGTCGAACGCCTTCTTGAGGTCGAGCCCGAGTATCGCTTTAGTGGATCGTGTGGGATTGTCTACGATATCGTGCTTGAGTTGAAGCATAACGTCCTGCGTGGAAAGGTTACGACGGAACCCCAGTATCGTGTGTGGGAGCATGTTTCAGTCCTCGAGGTAGTTGGTAAGGCGAGCGAGAACCACATGTTCCATGACCTTACCAACGCAGGACGTCAGGGATATCGGTCGAAGGTTGTCGATCTGTACTCGTTTACCCGGTTTGGGGATCATAATTATGCGCGCCGTTTTCCACGAGTTCGGTATAGCGCCCGCATTCCAGCACTCATTCATGTAAGCCGTCAGTTGTTCTATCGACTCATCGTCCAAGTTACGTAGCGCTTTGTTGGTTATCCCGTCCGGGCCTGGCACCGACTTTGTGTTGAGCCTGTGCAGCACTGCCCTCACCTCTGCAACGCTGAAGTCCTCGTCTAGGTCCGCGTTACCCTCACCCTCCCAGGCGTATGCCGAGTGGGCGAGGGAGCTACTTGACTGAAAGTAATGGCTTCGCACGTCATCTAGGAAGTCCGCGTGGGTGCCTTTGTAGTCGTGCAGCAACTTGCTAAGCTTATGTGCGTGCGATGTTTTCGTCTCCTCTGGATCCAAGAAGTGCCGGAGGAGATGCCACGTCTTGGCCCGTCCCAGCTGGTTCTCCATCCCATTGCAGATCTCTTCCCGTTGCGTTTTGCATACCTGTAACGCGTACTCTTTTATGTCCCTGCTTAGCCGTGCTATGCGTCTGCGCAGCGTTCGATTGTGGCGTTGACGCTTCCACCTGTTTTGCAGGCTGCGCTTGGCTTCCCACATGTGTAGGAGTTTGCTTTCTACCACTTCGAGCTGTGCTTCTGGCGGATCCTCCCGCGTCGCCGTTTCTAAATCCCCCTTGAGCGTCGCAGTCCAGCTATCTATATCCTCAATAGCCGCACTGCCACGATTCTGCTCTTTCCGGACTTTGCGAAACGCGTCCCAATCCACCAGCCGGTGGTTCTTGCCCTTGGTACCTTCCCGATGAACGCGGTGGTGAGGTTCAGCGTCGACCTGGATCTCGATCACTGAGTGATCGCTACCCAGGTCCTCCTGTGTATTGTGCCATCGCGTGCTAGCAACGTTCTTGGTAAATGTGAGGTCGGGTGAGGTGTCTGCACATACGCTGTTGCCCCTGCGCGTAGGCGCGGAAGGGTCTGTGATGAGCTCGAGGCCCTCATTCTGCGCATCGTCCCAAAGGCGCTTACCTTTTGGCGTTTCGTAGCCGTCACCCCCACGCACGCGTGGGCGCGTTGAAGTCGCCCGCGATGAGCAAGGGCCCGTCGGCAGCTGCCTCGCGCGCCTCTCGCAGTAACGTGCTAAAGCGGTGTCTGGCTTTGGGTCTGCTATACACGTTCAGCACAAACAGGCCGGGGCCGCGCCCTTTCGTCGGGATGAGCTCTATGAATACATGCGGTATGCTAACGTTCATAAGTTCGCGTCGCGCCACGGTGAGGTTGCGTCGCACTAGCGTTGCAGCGGCCGGTGGGGCTCCCGCGGTCACAGCTTCGTCTATAGATTTGTACCCCGCCAGCTTGACCGGGTCATTGGTTTCCTGCAATAGTATTACGTCCGGTCGTTGCCGGCTATGTAAGAATTGTTGGAGAAGCGCCCGTTTCCTCCTGTACCCCCTGCAGTTCCACTGCCAGATAGTGAACGTGTTCCGTGTGTTATGCTGTTGTGGGCGTTGTGTTTGTGTGGTTTCGTGTCGAGCCATGGTGCCTGTACGTGTTATGGTTTGCCGTCCGGCTGATCCTGCGCCTCTTCGTCGGGTAACGGCCTAAAGTACGGTTGCCCAGTCGTTCGTACTGGGCGGCCCACTGCGCCCGGAAGTCGCATTTCGATATTGTCAATGCGCGTTTGCAGCGTCGCGACCATTTTTGTGAGCTGAGATATTGCAATGCTTAACTGTTCGGTTTGTGCGGTTTGCTGAGCGACTGCGTTGTTAAGTTGCGCGGTTTGCTGCGCGTGTTGGGTCATCATCGCGTCTACCTTGTCGTCGAGCCTATCGACTCGTTCGCGGAGTTTCTCCTCGCGTTTCTGCGATTTGACGTCGAATTGTTCCGGGTAAAGTGCCTTACGTTTGGTGGGTGCGGGGTGCGCGCCTTGAGCCTCCATGACTTCCTCCACTCTCTCGGCTGTACTAGCAGCCGCGTCGGCTGTACTAGCAGCCGCGTCGGCAGCGACGGGTTTAATTGGAGGAGGAGGAGGAAAGGGAATTGTCGGGGCCTCCCCCTTCAACGTGGCAATTTCGTTTCTTAACCTTGCATTTTCCTGCTTTAGTTCTTGGATAATTGATTCGAATTGATCCAATCGTTTCTGCACTAGACTTTCTGGGTCGCTGTTGCGTTTGTAAGCAGAACTGCCGCGTCTGTCTACATCTGGGTTTCTATCAATGGCAGTCTCGGTTCGCGTTAGCGGTGCGCTGGGCGCGCGTCCGGAGGCGACGTCCACCCACCTCAATTTATGGGGGTCAACCTCTCCTCCGCCTTTGGCTGCAGCTGTGTGGTTGGCTCGGACCGTCGACGTGCTGCGAGGCTTCGCTGAACGGGGTCGGGAGACGCTGCGAGAGCGGGCTCGAGGACGAGTACGGGAGCGAGTGCGGCTCCGCGCGCGGGTCTCCCTCGAGGCCGATCGACTGTTGCCGCGACGTCGTCTCGGTGCGTGGCGTCGTCCGTAGCCCTCCTCCCCGTCGTTGACGGTGCTGCTACTGCTGTAGGCGGCCTCAGCCTCCTCGCGCATTCTGCGTTCCCACTGTCGGCGCTTGACTAGGTAGGGTGTCTTGTACTTAGCTTTGCACTTGCGGTCTCCGGTGAGGTGACCCTTTCCGCACAGTTGGCACACCGGCTCGCACCGATGATCGTCGGGCGGGTTACCGCATCCGCACCCACGGCACTTCTTGTCGTTCGGGTTGGGGCACACGTCGGCCCTGTGTCCCAGACGACCACACTCGTAGCACATATCGATATGTTTCTTGTAAAGAGTGCACCTTATCACCATCCCGCCGTAGTTCACGTAACGAGGCACGTAGTAGCCGTCGAAAAGGATTATCACGTTGGTCGTGTTTCCCATGCGCATGGCATGCAGGACGTTCGGATTGCGGTGGTTAACCAGACTTCTCACGACGTCCGCGGGCTCTTCGTCTAGCGATATGCCCCTGATGAGGCCTTTGGACGTGTTCTCCGGAGCCGCTCTGTAGGCACTCGCTTCGAACTCACGGTCGCCAATTCGCAGCTTGCAAATGCCTCCATATCGTCTAGCACGATCTTCTGACGGCGTGCTTACCACAATAACGTTTTGTCGCTCATTGAGACAGACGCTGTCCTCCCCGGCTACCTCGCGCCCCACCCCTGCAGCGTTGCGTATGCAGCAGTGGACGCGGTCCTTCTGGTAGTGGGATACGTTGAAGCCATCCCGGGGTCGCACGATGATCTTGTAGTCATCCGTTGGCAGGTTGGGCATTGGGCTCGTCATGGTGATCTTCCGCACGTACTGCGTCGCTTTCTGTATAAACGCCGCCTTCTCGGTAGACGCTGGTGTTGCTTGCTGGTTCTTCGCCGGGTCGGCGTCTCCACCCGCCTTCTTGGTGTTTCGTTTGATCTCGCACCATCCCTGCTCTTTTCCGAACTCTGTCGGCGATATCTCCTCCACTTCGACTTGCACGAATTCCATTTCGGGCGCCGGTGCAGCGGATGGGGCACCCGCTTGCTCCGACGACTTGTCAGGCCTGCCGTACCTTGTCTACTGGCTTGACTGTCGTGCCAGCGTCGCGGTACGGGCAATCTTCGAAAAGTGACTGAAACACGGGCTCACCTGCACAAATGGTATCGGGAGAGACCGCAGGACTTTCGCAGTCACTTGGGAATACTCTGAACTGAATGGCTGGAAAGAAATCGCCGAAAACCATAGAAAATCTGCGGAGCCGATGCGACGCGCGTCCGCACACCGTGGCTCCCTGGCGGCCAACCTGCGTTGTTGAACAATAAAAAAAATCGCAGCGTGCGCGTTCACTAAAAGCCGAATTCTCCTGTCTCTCATTTCCCTTCAGCAGCCATTGGCTTGCACATTGAGGACTATTTGACAAGAAAGGGTTTCTGCGTTATACCCTCTGGGCGTAACCTGCTAGGTTTTAAAAAGGTTTCACGAGCGTTGGGCCACAGTGTCATGAATACTGTGAACTAGTATATACCATGAACTCGAGGTGGTTAAAGGGGTTGTGAAAAGCTCGCTCCAAAGCGACGATGCGAAGCCACCGGCTTCCACAGGCACTAACTAGGTGACATCATCATAAGTAATGCTTTGCCGATCGACGAACGTGGAAATCTTCGGTACTTGCGAGTGCGTGCAATCGAGAATCCCATCAGCGTCTTTTCCATGCGCAATCCGCATTACCTTGAACTCTGACGTCATATTAAGCAGCCTTTTTGTGGGACGCGGATCGCGTATGGCAGACGCCGATGAGCGCCTCTTTTGCGCGCTCAATATGCCATATATAGTTCCGCGTTCCTCGATAGGCAAATCGTCTATGCAGGTCCACACGGGCTGATGATATAGTTAACGCATGTGGCTGCCGATGGTGTCGATTGTCGTTGTAAAGCGACCGTTTCACGACCCCTTTAAAGGTGGGAAGTAGACACGAAGCACAAGCCGTAAGAAAGTGTGCGTGTGCCTCCTCTCGTTCAGTCTTTGAAATGTCCGCTGGATGGCGGTGCTTCTAAATGAGGAATATATGATGAAAAGATGCGAGATGGTGGTACTTGGCGTGTTGAAAAGGTGGACGAATGGACAAACAGACAATTGCATGAACGGACGCACGGATGGCTGCACGGACGGATGGACGCATGCACGGACGCAGGAGCGGATGCAAGAACGAAAGCAGGGACGGATGCACAGATGAACGTGCGGACGCACAAACAGACGCACGCACGGACGGGCAGATGGACGCACGGGCGGCCACACAGACGCACGCATGGTAACGAAAGCAAGAATGAATGGACGGACGAATGCTTCGCCCCACTGTCCATCATTCACTCCGTGGATATGCTGCCATTTTTTTTCACCTCCCGTTCCGACTAAGGACAGACAAGGAAATGCTACTACATAGACTGCGGCTGGGTGCAGCATACACGCAACCATAGTCGTGCATGATTGGACGAGAGCAAAATTCTAACTGCAGCCAATGTAACACGTCAGAAACTATTAATCACATCCTATGTGTGTACCCTTTATACGCAGTTGAAAGACAATCTCTTAAGTGCCTCACAGAGGACCTAGACAACCGACCCTTTTCGTAAGAAAAACTTTTGGGTGCTTGGGAACGTGTGGACACGCCCAACGCAGTTTGAAGGACCTTATCGAATTTCTAAGCAAGGCAGGTTTAGATTCTCGTTTTTAGAGAATCTGCCGTGTTTAGAAAAGGTGGTTAACGATTTAGAGTACTAGGTACCCTTCTATGGGAGAGCATAAAGCCATCCCGTGGGTGGTGTCTAATGTAGAGACTTTTTGTGCGTGTACTACACCGAACGGGACATTGTGCATGTGCAGTGACTCATTGTGCTATACCACAATCACCTCTCTTCATACCCTCCTCTTTCCTTCCCTTTTCCCTTTACCGCCGTGAGGGGTAGCAGACCAGAGACCCACTTTCATGCCTGACTTCTCCTCCTTCTCAATAAACACCTACTTCTTCTTCAAGGTACGTGCCCCGCCGTGGTGGTCTAGTGGCTAAGGTACTCGGCTGCTGACCCGCAGGTCGCGGGTTCGATTCCCGGCTGCGGCGGCTGCATTTCCGATGGAGGCGGAAATGTTGTAGGCCCGTGTACTCAGATTTGGGTGCACGTTAAAGAACCCCAGGTGGTCAAAATTTCCGGAGCCCTCCACTACGGCGTCTCTCATAATCAAATTGTGGTTTTGGGACGTTAAACCTCACAAATCAATCAATCAATCTTCTTCAAGGTACGTGGTAGCGGCCAATTTTTTTTTGTGCATCTTTCTCAAATTTTCTGTCGTGGACAAGATAATATTTTGCTCACAATTAACTACGCCGACGCCGACACCGGGATTTCTGCGAAACGAGCTCTTTAACACTATAGCATTGAAATGAGGTATCGTTACCATATATGGATCGAGCAGAAACTTCACCTAGGCAACTGTGCGGAAAAGGAAACTCATTAAAACTAAACACAACCTGCTGTAAGTAAACAACCCTCAGGCACGTGCACCCTAATGACTTTGAGGTCCCTAATTATGTCGACTGATGGCAGCGTGGGCGATTGAACCAGGCGGGCTTTTAGCTAGCTCTGACCGGCTCTCTGATTGTGCTATGGGCATGCGTCGTAAATAACTAGTAATGAATAGCATATATATTCAATAATTGGTTCCTAAGCGTACGCAAAACCTACTTATAGCAATTACTAAAACACACTGGGGGCGTATAATTTCACAGTTCGCTAAGACTGACGGTTCTGAAAGCATCAACAAAGATTCAGGCGCTGAGATAAAACAATGGCATGGCAAGTGCAACGGGCTCATACGAATGCATCACTTGAGACCACTTTAATACGGACGTCACATATATGAAGCACATATTGAACAATGTATTCACACGAATATACTATTCTAAAGTCAGTGGATGAGGACTATTATCAAATTTCAATTTTGTCACTCCCCCTCCCTCGCTCGCTTATTGTTTATACGTTCACACGTTCACTACAGTATGAAGGCCTCAATTATGTATAATGAATTTACACCACATTACGTTAGCTGATTTGATTCAATGCCTGCAAATATCATAATTTAGGATATGATTTACTGTTTAAATCGTGTTTCCAGGGTGTCAAATGACCACTTCATCATGCGAGTTGGACTGAAAGAAGTTCCTTAAAAAAGTGCCTGTTGTAAGCACACAGCGCTTACACACCTGCTCGATAATGATTACGAGATGACTAATTATGTTGCACGCACGGCGCTAGCATTTCACGTAAATGGGTTCCTAGCCACCCGAAAGAAGAGCTCTGAATGCGGTATAGGGACTTTCAGAGCGCCACCTTCAATAAACAGCACTTAATTATACTTAACATCTACTCTTGGTCATTAATGGTTAATGACGCACAACACGCACGTGGATCTACACTTCTCGCTTACGGCGATAATTCCAAAAGTACGAGCAAACGTTCGAGTGCTTCTATCCAACAAGAAAATATCGAGCCGCAATATTTCACATCCCGCAAATTTTTGCTGTAGCTAGTACTGTATCAGGAAGCGCACCTTCCTACACTACTTTGTAGATTCCGCATATTAACAGTAAAAGTATTTTTGAAAGTTCTATAGCTTACCGCCAAGAAGATCTCAATATGCCTTCATCTCTGACCCAGACGCTTTCTTTCTTGTCAATTGGCGACGGTTTCATACACCCCAAATAATGTTTTCTTAAAGGAAACTAGAAAGCACATATGTGGGCATCAGAAATGAATTGAAGCTAGTAGCTTGAATTGTAATATTAAAATAGAATACGATGAAATTTATCTCCCGAAAGCTGAGTTCTAGCCTATATCAGATATTGAAGAAAACAGATTATTCGATTATTTGGTACATGCAGAAACAAATAATATAATAGCCACAGATTCTTCTCTGAACAATGAATAGGCAGGCATGGGAATTGTTTTTGATTTGCTTGACTGGTCCGTCTCAAAGAGGCTGCTTGATTGTAACGCGATAAAGTTTAAGAGCTCGTGTTGCAGAAATGCCGCCTTTGCCGTTGGCTCCGTTGGTTGTGAACGAAAAAATGTCTGTGAGCAAATAAAAGCTCGTTACAAAGATCGCCGCGCGAGGCCACTATACTTGTCCACGCGAGCACGCGCTATCACACTGAAAAGCCGCGCATTCCAACAAAAAAGAAGAAAGTGCTCAGGTCACGAGGCGCGGCTGATGTAGTTTTTTTGGCCCTGCCACCTCTCCCTGCTTAGCTTCCAGCATTTTCGTCGCGTCGAGAGTAGAGAGAATGCAATTGCAGCATGTGACACACCTCTGAAACTCCACTCGCACTTAATGGATTCTTAACATTTTGGTGGCATTGAATTGGGAATCAATAAGCTCTTCCAGTGAATTCATTCCATGGTTACTTGAAAGAGTATTTCAGGGTCCCTTAACGCATTTTGTTCGACAGGCGTCACGATGAAAACGAGCCCAATCGGCGATTTTTAGGCGCTTCAAGGATCACTCTGTTTTTGCAAGTTAGTGCCGCTAAAGGTTGTAAAGTAGTAGTTTACAATTTCT